>AYEL01086124.1:0-28334 GCA_000484575.1 Olivierus martensii
GACTTCATCCCTATAGCTTCTGGCATTCATATGTTCTCTTGAAAGCACATTCGGGATTGTGCAGTTGCCTAACGAAATACTACTGTAAACCATTAGGCTACCTCCACCATAAATAGCGAGTTTGCGCAAAGGTATTTTCCGTTATGGTTAAAACATTATACATAGCGTAAGTTAAACATTATAAATTGCGTTTGTGCATCAACTGGTTTCCCTTATCCTATTCCAGCAGTCAGATAACAATAATAACTATGAAACCAGTAAAATTAATTAATACAAATTTTGTTATAAACCTATATTGCAACTTTGGTACGAATGCAGTATTATCATTTTTAGGGGGTGTAATCTTAACTACTATCGTTATTTTCGAAGTGGCGAGAATCAAAACTTTCGTTAACGAGAATTTCGATACCCAGCATCGAATCGTGAGATTTGACTACCAATTTTGTAAATCTTCGATAGGTTTACAAAATTGGTAGTCAAATCTCACGATTCGATGTTCGTTAGTTGACAAACATATGCGTTCGAGAGTTTCCCTTGTACCGAATTCAACTAATAGCAAGGAGTTAGTTTGACGTCACATCCATGGTTCAATTATGATCTGTTAACTTCGAAAAGCATGATTTCCAACACTCGAAGCTATTGCTTTGATGTTTCAAACATTTCTTGAATCTAAAAAAATGCAGATATTTATTTTATAAAATGAATAAATTGTTATTGAAATATTTTAAAAATATTTGAATTGGTAATATCTATAATAAACTTATTTTAATCATTAATTGAATTATTTTTATCAACGACAATATATTTTGATTAATAAATCAACAGACACTATATAATAATAATTCTAATTTATGATTAAAATAAGTTTGTTTTGGAAATTCCTTTGCATATAGCTTATAACAAAATACAGGTAGGTCTCGATTAGTGCGAATAATTGGTTCCACGAATTTCTCGCTTTCGAAGTATTAATTCTATGTAAAATATGGTAATTGATTCTTGCTTTGTGAAATTCCGGCCATTAGCCAACCTTTACGATGAATAACCACAATATTAACTTAAACACTAACTGTTTAAGAAATATTTATTTTCATATTTTATATCGTCAGTATACCAGGTTTAGTTACGATGGACGTTTTAGTTAAAACAAAAATGAAGGGTAAAGTACCCGTACGAATAATGAACGCTACTACAAAGCCAGTAAAGTTACACAAACAAGAGGTAGTAGGGAACTTTCTCCCGGCGTCGGAAGAGACAAAGGAACAGGCTGATAGCAAAAAGTTGGGAAAGACCGACGTAACTGTTAACATGTCACAAAAAGAGTTCAGAAATCTCTTTGATTGGACAAAAATAGGCAAAGATAAAAAGAAACCATTGCTGGCATTATTTTTACTCCAGTAACCCAAGAAGAAGAGTAAGACCTCGCGCCCACATGCAATTTGCAGTCGTTTGATTGTTTGATCAACCGATCGTCTCTCTGCGCCCACATAAGCGATTAAACAGTTAACCGATCGAGACGTGCGCGCACATGTAATTAACAGTTGGCCGACAACTCATTTTCTAGATCAGTTTAGTTAAATTTTCTACCATAGTTTGGCAAACCTCTGTCCAAAGTTGAGCGATTAAATTCCTATCGGAATGTTCTTTCATAAATAATTTCAGATTTAGAAATTATACATTTTTGGTTATACCTTAACAATTTTGTGATAAATCTAAATAAAACAAAATTTATGAATCATTTGAATAAACAATATGATACTGATATAGAGATACAAATATTTCTTTTTCGAGAGAGTCAAAGATTTAGGAATTATTTCAGATGCAAAATTAAGCTTCCATCAAATATCTTATTTTTCAAAATAATAGATGCAAAAATTTGGCTGTTGAATTACATCTACATTTCTTAGCAACATTCTCAGATACAATATCAAACTGATAATTACAATGTGGAAACAATTAGGACATATGTAATAACTCAATTTTTCATCAAATATCTTATTTTTCAAAATAATAGATGCAAAACTTTGGCTGTTGAATTACATCTACATTCTCAGATATAATATCAAACTGATAATTACAATGTGGAAACAATTAGGACATATGTAATAACTCAATTTTTGATTGTTTTTAATGCAGTAAAAATTATTTAATAGAAAACTGAGAAAATCATCCATAAAATATTTATTATTTTTTACTTTGAAACTAACTATATGTTAAAAGAGCAGAAAATTGTTGAATAATTTAGATTCATTATTTTCAAAAATTGCAATCAAAATTATTAAAAATTTCAACTGTTCCCAAATTTTTTTCTCTCAGCCATACAAAAGATTTTATTGATAAATGCCAATAATAAGTCTGAAAAATTCTGCAGGTTTCTGTGCCCATGTTAAAAACAATGATCTTCATATTTATGTGTATTTATTTCTTTTTGTCATATCTATCTAAATCCATTGAATTTTCCTACTACACCAGCAAAGTCATACTTTAGACATTTTTGGTTGGAAGGCCATATTTAAAATTAGTGTTATGGGAAAATTTTTTATATGAGGCAATTTCCTTAATCTTTCAGATTATTTATTTTGACTATATATTAATGAAATGCCACAATTTGTGCGCTATCATTTACAAATGACTTTGTAATTTTGAAGTGAAAGATTTTTTCAATATAAAATTATTATGCTTTACTGAATTTCAATATTTTTATCAAAACACTAAAATTTCAGTAATTTTCAAATATTTCATGAAAAATGGTTGTGATTTTTTCTAAATATCTCCTATATGCTCTTGCAATTGTAATAAATGTAACATGGGCCACAAGTTTGAAACAACTGTACTACACCTACATCCTCTCAGAAAAACAACTAATATCATAGACTTTATCTACAAGCAGTTTTTATAACAAAAGAAGGATTGGTCTATAAATGAATGAAGAAATTGTATATCTTGGGCATGAATTTTAAGATTAATATCTCTTCGTAGTGGAGAAAGTTTAAGCTACTAATAATATATAGGTTGATCTGATTATCTTACATATCTACAGAGATGATCAAATAAATCAAGCAAGTATCATTCTAGTTCATCTGTCCAAACGGCAGCCTGCCAAGCCATTTTGTGCGGCCCATGAGGCTTTCACGATTTGTGATATAATATTACTTTTTAATGTTTTTTCAGTTTTATTTATTACTTTTTTTTAAGATAAAAAGATGTGAGGAGGTTAACTTGGACCTGTCCTATTTTTATTTTATTATGCACTCTATTAATATAATATTACTTTTTTATGTTTTTTCAGTTTTATTTATTACTTTTTTTTAAGATAAAAAGAATCCTAAAATTGAACTATAACTCAATTAATTAATTTTTCTTAATTATTAGTAATTATTTAACGATCAACAAGCTATCAATGTCATCACATTTTTATAAGACTCAATTGCGTCAATTTTAGTTTTAGTTATTTTTTGGTTTCTAACATACACCAATTTCAGTGATTGTGTGACTGTTGTTGTGAGATTCTGTTTTAATTTTAATTTTACGCTTTAATTAATCTTATTTTTATTTTACCACAAGTTCGTTGCATTTGTGAAATGAATGAGAAAAGCATAAAATAGAAAATGAAAATAGAGTATATGAGGAGCAGTGGGAAAATGCGTAAAATAGAAAATGAAAATAGTAGTCTATGAGGAGCAGTGGGAAAATGACTTTTTCATAACAAATCACATGGGTTAGTACCGATGGGAAAATAACTTTTTCATAACAAATCACATGGGTAAACTGCTTTGTTTTAACAAAAGTTTTCCTAACTTTTGTGATTTTGGTCGAAAAGTAATATCCATATTTGGTAGTACTTATTTATGTGAAAGTGCATTTTCTGACAAGAAGATAGTTAAGAATCGATTCAGAACTTGCCTTGGAGATTCTTCTCCTTTACATATTCTGCGGATAACTACAACAGGAATGGATGTAAATATCCAGCTCTTGTAAATGCTGCTGCCTTCCCTCATTTATCACATTAAATAGATACATACATACTTTTTTTATATTTTTTAACTGTTTATATTTTATAACTTTGCATCCAATAAACATATTGATAAAATCTGGTAAATATAATATTGTAATAAGGCTTATTAATCTTGAAATAAAACCTGGTTTCCAAAACATGTTATATATGCATTCCGTTTGTTGAGACAATAGCCTATCAAGTACCAAAACCCAGTGGCGTAGCGTAGGTTTCTGCCGCCCAGGGCAGATGCTAAATATGCCGCCCCTCCCCCCACAAAATATGACATTATTATAAAGATAAAATTGTCTAGAGCGAGAAAAATATTAAGCTGCAAAGAGATTTTTTCTCCAAAATTTAAATTCTTACAAACTAGAAAATAAAATTTAATTGCGAAAACATGTTTTGAATTCTAATACAGGAATCCCTTGATTAGTGCGGTTAATAGATCCTTGCAATACACTGCATATATCAAAATTGCACTAATCAAGCTAAAAAAACAATGCTTCGTTTTTTTGTCATCAGATGACCCCAGTTTTCTTTCTATAAGAATAATAATTGACAGGGCGAAAGAAGTCCTTCCACACACTGTCCATCCCTGCGGAGGGATCAGCCGGATTGTGGACGATGGGGATCGACTGGAGAGCCCAACTTCATGACCATGATAAATATCTTCAAGGGGTAGGATTCGAGATTCGAACCCGAGTCCTCCAGAGTGGAAGGCAGAAGGGTTTCCACGTAGCCAATCCAGCCGACAAAAATGGGTCTTTATTTATAAATGTTACTTATTTTATTTATACATATAAGCCATATTTTGAGGGGCCCACGAAAAATATTCCAATCGGGCTCTGCACTAACTAGATCTGGCACAGGTCGAAGATTATTGTTACGGCATTTTTGATTATTTGTCACGGTGAATATCACATATTATACATTATTTATTAACTTTTTTGTTTAACAACTATCGTCAGAATTAGTATTTTTTATGTATGGCCTGAGACTTTTTTCCTTCAAATGCAGCCCAAGAATGCAGAAAGGTTGGACACTCCTGGTCTATACGCTGTTTGGAAAGTTGACACTTGCTGATCTCACATCTAAGGCAATATACATCAACAAAGAACGAAATTTGCTAATCCAAGCAGCTGTGCAGGTGTTGTTAAAAGACAATATTTTATGGAGAGTAGTGGGGAATATATTTTTCGCAGTCATAGTAGGTAGCTACTGCACAAAATATTGTTGCGGATGTTTTCAGCTTCACTGTTTTGCAGAATTGGATCTCCTCTAGTCTTCTTAATATTAATTCAACAATAGGGATTTTGCCGCCTTTAACAAAGTGTCGTCTGGGGCAGGTGCCCCCTTTGCCCCCTACGCTACGCCACTGCCAAAACCCCTCCCCATATTTTGTAACTGTGGCCCTCTATACCTCTAGAAAACACGGCTATGGCCCTTGGGTTCATTATAATTGGACAGCATCGATCTATAACAATGATGTCACCCCTGTTATATCATGCATTCAGCCTTAAACCAATGCTAAAATTGCCCACAAAAAGTTAATGGATTCTAAATGCTAAATAGCACATTTGGAAAATAATTTCAGAATTAAAATTGCTTATTTGCATTCCTATTATAATGCATGCTAACGTAATTCCGAGCCCCAACTTTGGAAAATAATTTCAGAATTAAAATTGCTTATTTGCATTCCTATTATAATGCATGCTTCTATTTATTATTATAATTCCAATTGTAAACAAATTTTGATTTATATGTCTCTTATCTTGGATTTACAAGATATACATTGTATATTTCTGTATCATCACTTTGCTCATTAAGCATGCTTCAACATGAATGTTTGAGAACATTCAAAATATCACAAAAGCACACACGCTTGATATCAAGATTTTATGCACTACTAAATATTTCATTTTTAGTTTGTTAGATAGTGAATTATTGTTATTTTCTCTTCTAAAGCAGATTTTAAGAAATACCTGAACAGCATCAAATATTGAATCTTAGTACAAATCTTCATTATAAAGATTACCTTGTTGTATGTTGGACAAAAAGATAGAAAATCAATTTACTAATTGCCCTGCTCAGTATTCTAACTGAGGCAGACTACATTAATAAAAAATATTTTTGGTTATCTAACAATTTATCTTTCTGTTACTGGTGATTGGTTTATTAAAAAAAAGTAACTTAATATGGGGAAATATACTTTTTAAAATATATATTATGAAATATAATGTTAAAGAAAAGCCAACCTGAAGTATGTTGGTGCCATTCTTAAAGTTTGTAAATGATCTCATAATGTCTTGATTAATATCATCTATAGCTTTTTTCCATCCAGAATTAAAAGATCGAACAAGTGATGCAATTTTTTCTAAAATAAAAAATTTAAGCTGGAATGAAATGACGACTCAATATTTTTGAATTAATGTGTAAATATACATACTTTCTTCTTTTTTCAAAATATCCAAATTTCCTCTTTCTAGATATTTTTCGCATTCTTTCACAAATGATATCATGCCTCCAAAATGAGGAGAAAGCACCTCTTCTACATATTCCTGAGTTCTAGCATTTAATAACTCTTTAAAACTTTCAGATTCTTTAGAGTCATCTTTTGTTCTTTCCTTATGGAGATATAGTATTTAATGAGATTAAAATTGAATAAATATATAAAAAACAAATACATACCAAAAGTACATTCAACATCATGTCATAGTTATTAATAAGAAATATCAACTGTTCTCTGCGTCCGGGAAATTCTGCAGCCATTCGGAGTATAAAATTCTCAACTTCTCCTTGCAGGGCTGCAAGAAGACGTGCTACACATTCATTGGGAAAACTCTCATTGATACCCACAATAGCAGCAGAAAATTCTGCATATCTTCTTGTAATCTAAAATATAAATCTAGTAATTTATAATGGAGTAAATCTTTGTTATCTTTGAAAAACTTACATAATGAGGCCTCATGTCTATGGAACCTAACTTTTGAGGATCACAATCTCTTATGCTCTGAATGTTTAACTGAAGAATATATTCAAAGCGTGGCCACAATAGCTGAAGAAGGGCTTCCCAATATCTGAAATTGCAAAGCAGTTATATTAAATTGTATGAAATATCATTAAGTTTTTACTTGACTTACTTATCTAGAGCAGGAACAGCCCTTTTATGCATGAGAAGTTGATAGCGGTGAATAAGGTGAATACACAAGAATATTGCAATTGAATCAAAGCAGTCTTGAACATAATCATCTATTTGTTTCTATAAAATTAAACAACAAAATTCTGAATTAATACAAATTATAAAGTTATAATTTTATAATCAAAAGAGAAACATTTACCAAAAATGTAGTGAGTGTTCTTCCCATAACAGAATTAAATAGATCTTGTGCTGCTGTGTTTGCTGCCATAAAAAATTCAGAGAGAAAAAGATATTCTCTACAGCAATTATCTACTAAGGCAAAATGCTGACTCCGAAACAAACTTTCAAAGGTATACTGAAGAAAGAAATTTTTCATTTTTAACTAAATGAAGCAAGCTTCTTTGTTTCATAAAGTAAGAAGGCTAACTTACTTTAGTTTCATTTTTTTGAGCTGCATGTGGCACAATTATTGGGCTTTCTAATTCAGTTGTCAGAACATTGCCTCTGTTTCCCAGAGTAAATATAGTTGATCGATTTTTAAGTAAAGGTTTTGAACTAAAAATACTTGCAAATATTAAGGCAAAATAATTTACAAGTTTAAGTAATAGTATAATGAAATGATAATTTCTTTTACTAATTACAAAGGATATCTCTCTTAGCTGTATCTTCAACACCCATGAGGTCATCCTTATCAGCCATCTCTTCAAACTAAAATAGATTTTATTGTTCATAATTTAAATTATAGAAAAACTACTCATATAGGGAAGAATCAAACCTGCAGTTTCATTAGACGACTGGAATAACTTTTAAAATAAGAATAATATATCTTCATCATTGTATCTATATATTCATCCCTTATTTCTCTAGCTATCTCTCTCTCATGAGTCATTAAAAACTGATAGAAAAATTTGTGTTTTAACATAGCATTTTGTGGTACTTGATAATTAGTCATTGGTTTACGAAATGCATAGATCTTTTGCAGAAGATATTCTCTGATCTTTACAATAGCCTGTATCAAATATTATCAATATCTATGTAAAAATTGATTTTCAAAATATTGATAAAGTAATTTGAAGAAGAATTAAATAATGCAAACCTTAAATTTTAGTTTTTCTAATATGTCTTTCACATCTTGACAAGATCGAGCATCTTTGAAACCTTGTTCCTTGACAAATGATATTTTGTGATCAAGTGTAATTAATTGTTCCAAAAATCCTTTTTCTGTTACAGGTGTTTCCAAAATTTGACTATATAAATAAATTATTTTTAAAATTATGAATCAATTTTAAAAAAATTAATATGAAATAATTCTGAATACATACAATGCCAAATTAGTTCATTTTTTTTGAACAAAAGACAAAGCCTAGTGCCAAAAATGAAAACCACACTCAGAAATTGAATTTAATAACCCTCTAATAAAGCAAGTGTAAAATTTTTTCATGCAGTTATTTTATTTTGTAAAATGTTAAAATCTAATTTTTGAAGTTGTTAATCAATCAAATATATACTTGAACCCAGAAACTGTTGTATTTATTTAATATTGAAATAATCTTGTTCTCAAAATTATCATGTTTATTACCTATAAATTATATATAATCAATAATAACAACAAAAATCTTATTATCGAAATTTACAAAAACAATAAGGAATGAGCTAGAAATATCACATTTATTTCAAACAAATGCAATTGTCTGTTCAAGAAAGCTGAAAGTTATCTTTCAATTTGTAATCAATTCAATTTTGAAGTTGTATACAGAATATAGCCATCCTTTGATTTATGTTGTCTTGTCTTAAGAGTACTTTTTTGATCAACAGATAATATCACTTTCTACTCTATTGAGTATTATATGGCAGGGTGAAAATAGGTTCTGTCACAGACCATCTCTTGCAGAAAGGACTTGTAAATAACAGGGAAATAATGGACTGAACTTTGATTCCATAAACCCATCCCTTGGAAAATTATTCAAACTCATGTTCAAGGTGGAAAGCAGAAGCATTTTCATATGGCCTATTTGATTGATTGTCTTACATTATTTGTCCCAGATTCAAATTTATTATTCCAAGTATAAAAATCCATTTGTATTGCATTACATTAATTTTACATTCTTAAACTAGTATATAAGCAGTTTTCAGTTCACATACACTGTAGATTGTCTTACTCCAAACACAATCTGTCTGATTCAATCCATGATTAAGAAGTGATCATAAGGTTTATGCTTTACTTGAAAACTTTGATATTTCTTTACATTTTAAAAACAGTCATAATGAATAAACAGCTCTGATATTGAAGGATTCAACAGGTCTAGGTTTCATAGCTCTTCAATATTCTAAATTCAATGAGAATTATATGAAATATATGGGTAAGATGTTTCTTAGAAATCAATGAAGGACATTTAGAAGAAAGTTTTCCCTTATTTTTTAATAGAAGCTTGGGATTCCAAATTATTTCAGATTTTGATTTTATTGCCAAGCAGCAAAATTTGTTTTGGAAGTCCATGCTGAAGATGCCTTTAAGTTGATGAATTCCCATGATAATTGATTCATGCTCATGCTCTAATTGATTTGGACTCATGTTCAATCAGCTGGTTGAAATTTGGAAGCAAATATCCTTGAAGAACCAGAACCTGAAGAGAGAATCAGGTTAGTTTCAAAACTGAGGCTTGAATTCATTGATGACGACATCAAGAACCTTCGGGACATTATTCAAGTTAGCAACATACAGCAAGTTAATAAAAGGGTGATTTGCTTCTATTAAGAGATCCTGAGAGAATAGTTATCTAACTTCAGTATTTTGATTGCTTCGTTGCTCAGCCATTGTCAAAAACTTATCCATTACAAAATGTATTACTGGACATTGGAATAATCCAAATGACCTAATAATTATAGTTCAAAAGAAATGAATCTCTTCCTTAAATTGTTATTTGGTTTAAACATTGATTATGTAATTTTATAATCAAGATTTATTATATGGAATAAATGATTCCACTTTAATATTATATTTATGAGAAAAATGTCTAACTTCATCATCATCTTGATTAATGCTGGCAATCTAACTCAGATCAATTACAGCACAGTTTAAGGATAATTATATTTTATATCTTATAAATAATCTTTGCATATAAAATTATTTCATAAAATATAAAACATGAGTGTATTTATTTGAAACACAATTATATTGTTTTGATTTATTATGATGAAATTAAATTAATTTATATTGCAAAATATATTTATTTTGTTTTACAATTTAGTATAATAAAACCTAATAGTGCTAACCACTAGACAAAATTATATAAAGATTATTTAAAAATGATGATAATTATCAATAATAAAATTATTTTAACTTTTTAACAAAATAATATATCTAGCAATACTTATAACTAGCAAAGTGTACATGGCATTAATCAGGCATAGTTTTAAAACATACAATATATTAGGAAATATTTGATTTTGATTATTGCATGTTAATTTCTATAATTTCAATCATTCTGTTCTTTTCTAATACAATCCTCATAATTACCAGAAAGTTCACTAACTTATAAGTCTATATGTCTTTCCACTCTTTGATTTGAAAAATATTTACTTTATTGAATTTCAATGTTCTTCATGCTATGATATTGTGTATTATACCTTCTTCATTTTGCTGATCTACATTGTAGTGTATCCCAGGAAGAATTTTTTTTAATTGGAAAATTATTTCATACATTGATTTCGTTTATTATTTCAAATATTCCTCATGTTTATTGAAATGTTACATCATCATCAGAATTGAATCACAGAATTAATTAATGACATCACCATTATAAGTATGAATGGTTGTAAGCCAAGGATTACCTGTATATAAACATGAGCAGTGATAAACAGAAATAATGAGCAAAAATATGAAAATTTAAGATCATAAATAATAGATACAAGCTCTGTTTTTAAATAGGATATTTATTTATTTTAATGAAACTAAAGCACTTTTGGCTTCATTAAACCCTCTTCAGCAGTTTTTAGTTTACAAATGTAAAATAGAATAATAATAATAATATTTTTGCATAAAAGTAAATATTTAATAAATTTTCTATTTGCATTTTATAGATATCCAGTACAAAACAATTCTTATGCATCCACATATTTCTGAAATTGCAGAACCAAAACTAAATAAAATCAAGGATTTTACTTTACATCATTTATAAAAATCACATTTCAAATAATAGCACAAAAATATAATGAAATGCTATATTTTTATATTTAAATGATGAAAGATCCTAATATATATTACACTATAGAAAAAGGTACATTTACTTATATGCATGAAATCATTGAAACATCTAGTAATCACATAGATTAATACTGGAAGTAACAGAGCTTGCTTTCTGCATAAATTTTTGTTTCATCAAAATATTCTTATTTTTTACTTGTGGCTAATGGTGAATAGTTGAGATTACGAAATCAGGAAACAATTGTTTAATATTTTTTATAATGAACTTTTTAAAAATTAATCATTTAGAACTTACTTGATCATTACATCAGGTACAATCATTTCATCCACAAACTGACTTAGCTCACCTCTCACTGCCTAAAATATAAATAAAATTTCATTGAGATCTTATTTAAATATGTCAATACTTAAAATATTTTAATGTAATTTAACAAAAACATTAATATAATTTTGAGATAATTTTCTTTATTTAGTTCTGCATAACAATTTTTTATATTACAATTATTTTGTTATTCAATTCATTTTAATTTTAGCAATTTAGCATAAAATGAATATTATTACTACCTGATAGTTTTAAATAAAATTTAAATAAGTAACTCGGAAAAGAATTAATCCACTTATTTTTTTTACATATTTACATTATGACAAAAGCTATGAGATTAAAAATATATGGACTTTCTTATTAAATTTCAAAAAAATCTATCAGAAGAACATATTAATTACCAAACACATGATGTTTAAGTCTCATTTTCCTTTTACAAAAGCATACTAAGAAAAAGCATAAAACTTGTAAAATATGCAAATCATGAAAATAATTAAAAAATAAAATTAACGAAAATTATCTATACAATGCTATATTACATGATTATTAGAATGATTCACACCCTCTGTATTTTCATTTTTCGTTCATGGCTCTGCTTTATGATTATAGTTCAATTCTGATCATAAGTGAAAAATGTCAAATTAAGGAAAATATATTAATTTATTATTGTGATAATTCTCTTGAATACAAATTAAAGAATGTTTATTCTCAACAGATAAAACACAACTATGTTTCACTTGTTCTCTTTCTTGTTTCACTCATCATGAATTTGATGGACTTGTCAACTTTATGATAATACATTAAATAGCCAATATATTTTAATATTTACCCTTGACACAAACACATGACTTCTAGAAAAAACCAGAGAGAATCAAGTCAAAATTAATTAAGGTAAAGGATGATTGCAAAATTATAAGGCATTATAGGACATATAAATATTATTTTATTCAATTATAACTTATAATTTAAATTATTTCTATTATAATTTGAAAAAGATATATCCAATAAGATAAATGAGATGTTGCCAAATTTACACATAAAACTATTTTAAATGAATTCACAACCACTTATGATGAAAAAAAGTTTACTGAAATAATAAAAATTATTGAAAATGATTATTTCAATACATATAAATATCTTAGCCATAATCATCTCATATAAAATAACATTGACAGTAGCTCTGACCTTAATTTAGAAATTTCTTTCCTCTTAATGTGAAATGGATCAGTATTCCTTCATAATTTTTACTATACTGTACTTCAAAATTTATATTAGTCCAAAAGTTCATGTTAGGCACTTTACTTTTATATTTTTAATTCTATTTTTTATGCTATTTATAATTTTTAAAATTATTCTTATGTTTGTATGTTATTTATTTTATCATAAATTTTATATTATAATTTAAATTGTAACTGAAATTATTCTAATGTACAAATTAAAAACCGTTACACTACCAAAATAATTTAACTACCACTATTACAAGCACTATGGCAAGAAAATAAAATTACACATAAAAACGTAAATAAATTAAGAATTAATCAAAGGAAGAAGTGCTTTCGATTTATTTAAAATCATCATCAGCTTCCAATTACCAGTAGAATAACAGAATTCTAAAGAACACACACAATATTTTAAAACTGATTACTATGGTAACATATTAATTACAAAAAGTATATGTATAAGTAATAAGAATAAAATACATAAATAAATTTATAATCATAACCACAAATTTAACATTACAGATATCCATTAAATTAATAATCGAAAAATTAAATATTGAGAGCGATTTGTATGAAAGGCGTTACTTTTATTTTCTGCACTACTACCACGCGTTGTTGATCATAGCAGGATCGACTTTATTCATAGATTTAGGTTGTGCATACCTTTTATCAAAGATTGTTACAGTTTCAGCAACCCTACCTTTTTTAAGATCATCTTCTTTAATTAACAGTTTTGCTTTATTCCATTCTATTACTAAGTAGCTACACATGGCTTTCTGTACTAAGGCTGTTGAGGTTGCATTATTTTGGATATCATGTTTATGTTCAAGAATCCTTTTCTTCAATGATCTAGCTGTATACCCTATGTATTTAAGATTCTGATTAAAATCTTTGTCCATAGCTGGAATTTCGTATATGCATGGGAGGGAGGAGGGATCGATCCTGTCTTTGTCATTCCTTAAAATATTGAATAGGGTGTTCCTTCTATTAAATGCAAGTTTAAATCCTGTGATTTTTTCCAATTTCTTTCTGTATTTAGGGGTAATGGGATTCATATCAACAGTGTAGAACAAATTATTGTTACTTACAATTTCATTGTTTAATTCTTAAAGTTGTCCCTCTAGATATTTTATCCCATAAACGGGTAATGGTTTTCTCTGCATATCCATGATGTAGAGCTTGTTTTTTAATCCATTCGAGTTCTTCGTTAACATTTCCTGTTATTGTGCAGTGGGTTCTAATTTTTCGGAACAAGATTCTGAAAGCAACCATTTTATATGACCATGGCTCCTCGGCTTCAGCTTTAATGAAAAGTGGTATATATGTGCCTTTTCTGTAAATTTACAGAAAAGACACATATGTACCACTTTTGCAGTGAACGCACACAATATTGTGTGCGTTCTTTAGAATTCTGTTATTCTACTGTTAATTGGAAGCTGATGATGATTTTAAATAAATTGAAAGTGCTTCTTCCTTTGATTAATTCTTAATTTATTTACGTATTTTATTTTTTTTATGTATAATTTTATTTTCCTGCCATAGTGCTTGTAATAGTGGTAGTTATTCTAGTGTTTTTGTTTACTATGTTCTATATACTGATGATGGATAGACAATACCAGAAAACAATTTAATGAATAAATTATTTTATTGGTTCTTCAAACAGCATATTTATTTTGTTTGTTACAAGAGCCTAGTCTATTTATTTAAGATTTGTTCATTCTTATTAAACTCATTGTTACAAACCTCCAGAAAGGAATATTTTGTTTGTGATATTCTAAAAAATTATATTTAAACAATTAAATATCTTATTTCTCTAAAAGGAAGTATATTAGAATATATCATCATCATCATAAAGTGATAATATTCATATAGCAAATTTTAATAATGGATAATATTCCCTACTGTATGTAAATTTATATATCAAAATATCTTTTTTAAAAGAATTTAAAATTCCAGACTATCTAATACTTAAACACAGTATATATCTATTTACAATTAACATATTTATATGATTTAATGCCATTTTGAATAGTTTTCCAATTATTATAATACACTTCTGATACTTTGATTATATTATAATGACATATTAGAATAGAAAATAATAATGATTAATTCTGATATTATATTAACTGAATAATTATAATTTAATTTCAAGTTACCTGAAAAAATTTTTCAAATATTAATAAAATCATAAATTTTATAAATATTTTGTTTAAAAATATAGTTTCCAACTTGTGTAAATTTGATTTGATATAAAAAATTTTGAAATGATAAATACGTTCAAAATCATCATAAGTTTGTATAGTGATTTTTACAATAAATATTTTAAGGCTGCAATACTTTATTATTTTAATGTCTTTTATTATTTACATAATATACGTATTGTATTTTGTGTGTCTTATTATTTATAGAGTATATTTGCATATTTAAATAAAAATAATTATTGTTTATTATTTGAAAATATACTTTATAATTTAATTTTCCATTAAAGGGTTTTTGTATATTGTCTAACAACCATCAGTACATGGAGTATAGTAAACAAGAACATTAGAACAATTTCAATTTAATTTTATATAGGCATGCTGTCATATTAAAGTATATAATAATTTAACTTATGATAAAATAAAATATACAAACAATAGGCATTTGGCAGGAGCATTTGGCAAGGACCCAAGATTTAGCATTTTATATAAACAGCATAACATGAAAGCAATTAAAAATTCTGGCTGATAAAGCAACTTGTTTTATTAATTTTATTCATATATTATCACCTTTGTTACTGGTCTATTTATTGAGCCCATCTTGCTTGTATCAGTAATCCAAAAATTATTTTAAAATATTACAAATAATTACAGGCAAATTTATATAACCAAATAATTTGTTCCTGATTAAAAACTGTTAATCTTAGAAGCTATTAAATAAAAAATATGAAAAATAAAAAAGGATGAAACTCTAATATAATTCAATCAGAAAATTTCATATTTAATACTGAAAATACAATTGTATTAATAGCTGCATTTGAATGTTCTTGTGGCCATACTTAAGAACCACTGATTTAGAATTTATGCCAAACTGTAATTTTATATGGAAGAATCACAACAGTGGTTATGACAATATTGTTACAATAGTTAGCATTACTATGGATAGTAAAGTTATTGTATATTATAATAATCTATCATAATATGATTAAATTTTATATACTGGTATATATTGCTAGTTATATATTTCCTGTATTATAAGCTATATATGTATAAAATGCATGCATAATATATAATGTTTTTATTATAATAATTTACATAAATTTGACATATACTTCTAGGAATGCAAATCTTACATAAATCAAAGAGGTTCTGCATATTAAAATTATTGAGTGATTTAACCAATATAATATGCGCAGTTTGATATCAATGGCAAAAAATTATTAAATATTTAATATTTAAAATATAACAATTACCTGCCGATTTTTTAAACGAATATTCATGGTTACAGACTGTTGTTGGAGAGTAAGTATTTCATGACTGATACTTCCTAGATCATTCTGAAAAGATCTCAACATCTGTTCCATTCTCTACATTAAATAAATAAATTAAAATTAATTTAGCATTTTTGAATAAATTAAAATTGTGAAAAGAAATAAAACTTAAAAAACTCACCTCTAAAATTTCATCACAAGCATGAATCTGGTTATGTAAACTTGCTATATTTTGACTTTCAGTTATATCTTATAAAACAGTAGTTAAGAATTAATCACTGTTATTACTAAATATATAAATGATCATGAGTATATTTAAAACATTATCTTTTACTGGATAAATGAATTTCTTCTATTAATATTGTCTACAAAATTATAATAGATATTATTTGGATAATGTATAAAAATCTAAATCTATAAAAAATTAAAACTTAACTTTTATAATAAAACAGGTATTCCTCTAATTGCAAATGCCTGAATTATGGGCATTCATACATATATTCATTCATTTTCATATTTTTGACAAATTCAGAAATAACACAGTTTTAAAAATTACAATAGCAAAACAGCTGGTCTAGCAGCACACATATTGCAAAATTATCTAGTTAGCTAATACATTAATACAATATTTCAGGATGGCAGAGCTCTTGCTAAAATTCTTATCTTATGATCAAACATTTATTTAAGAAGTTCAAATATAAGACACTAATAATTAATCCAATGCATATTACACAATATAAAATATATAAATTGTGCTTCCTAATGGTTAGGACAAAATTAATCCATGAATTTCTTATATCAAAACAACAAAAAGATTCTTATAAATATAAACTCAAAACATTGCATTTAAAGAGAAATATGCTCATTTTTACATAGTATTGCTTTTTCAAAGTTCATAAAGGAAATGAGTTTAATTAATAAAATAAATTTAAAAACATAACATATTGTAATCTAAGATGGAAAAGCATAAAAATATGTTAAACTACAATGTCAATTTTATTTTTAAATTTACTTTATTAATTTAAATATGTTTTCTTTATGATCTTTGAAAAAGAACTACTATATAAAGTATTCATATTTCTCTTAATGCAGTGTTTTTGGTCCTATATTTATATGAACTTTATCGTTATTTTGATATAAGTAATTCATGGTTTGATTTTATCCCAGCCATTAGGAGAAAAAATCAAACCACTATTAGAGTATAATGAGTTTAGTCTATGCTTAGCATAAGTGTAATTTTTGAATTATAAACTTTTCAATTTAGAAATGAAACAGGTACAGTCGGTTCCATAAAGTTTTGTACCTAAGCGGAAGGTGTTCGGCTTCCTTCCAATAGTTCAAAGCAATGTGATTCATCAGTTCAGGCAAATCATTCGAACTCTCCGAGTATCGGGTGATTCCATTAACTTCCCTATTCTCAGTCACAACAGACAAGTCCATTTGAAACTGTCTTGAATCTCGGTACAAGTACCTGACTTTACAATTGATCAACTTCCGGTGAGCTTAGCCCCTACGAGGTAGGTACAAAACTTTATGGAACCGACTGTACTAGTTATGTATATAATTAGCAAGAATAATATTTCTGTAAATTCTAGTTGTTTTGTCAATTATTTTTTAGTCATTAATAATATCATTAAAATTCTAAATTAACATTGAATTAAATTTAGAGTGCTTTTGGCTGGACTGCCCCTCTTCAGCTGCAAAGAGAAGGTCCTTCTCTTTGCAACCGAAGAGGTGCAGTCCATAGCCCAAAAGAGTTCCTGCATCTATAATTGGTTTTTAAGATTCAATATGCTGGTTTGTGCTTTGTTTTATAGTAAAATTTTAAAAGTTAGATATTTATTTGCAGATAAAAAAATGTGAATAAGGATACAGTCTTTAATAGAAGCATTCTCAACATCTTGCAATTCTTTTTCAATCTGTCTAGAATATTGGCGCAAATCCATCCCCTAAAAAGTCGATATACATAAGTAATACATAAACATTACTTAGATTGACTGATAATTTTGCAATACTCACTGAATTTAATGCTTCTTTAATGAAATCATCCTCCAAGTTTTCTTGGATATGTACTGAATAATTAAACAGATTATAGGATAAAAATATATCTAACATAAAAAAATTTTAAAACAAAATGCAATCATACCATCCACTTCTTCAAATATCGGATCTTCAGGCACAGATTCCCCATATGACTGAGGAGATTCTTCCCTTAAGTCAACTTGCTGAATATAAACAGATAAGAAACGTTAAGAATATAATTTTAATACTAGCACATTATTTTTAAAGGTACAAGTCTAGAATTATTGCTCTCTTTATTACAATAAATTCGCTATGCTTTGAATGTTTGTATGCTAATATTTACAGCGGCGGCCTTTATTGATTCCTCTGGGTTATTGATATATTGTATAATAGATAAGAGGTAGGTTTCTACCGTATAGAAATCGAGGATTGTTTTTGTTAACGCTTGTGCACAAACACCGTATCAGAGTATTTCCATTCAGAGTAGAAGCCACGCTGATCTCCATATAAGCAAGATTTCTAGACTTTTACTTTTCCGACATATAGAATATGTTTCAAGTATATTTAGGAAAACAAAAATACAGTAATTAATTAAATTTTCAAATGAATAAATTTTTTCCTTTATTAATTAAGAAAATATATTAGTTACTCACTTCTATCATTTTTAATAATAATTTACAATAAATTTCTACAGAAAACACTAAACATTTGAAGAATGATCATATCGAGAAGTACACCAGGCTGCCATTTTAAAATTTCATTATAATCGCCACCTATATATTTTTTCTTATTTTTAATATGAAGATTTTAGTCGTGCTTCCCCCTCCAATATAATCTATATTAATGTTTATAAATTAATTGCATTATTTTAATGAAAAATTAATTTTATTAAATACTATATTAAACAATTTATGAAAAGTATTTTAAAATTTTTATGTAATAATTAAATTGAACTGAGAATCCAGAAAATTTTAGCGAACTAAAAAATAAAATATCATTAAAAGTATAGTTTACATTTATATTTTATTTATTATACTTAATTTGCAATTCAGTTCTATATTGTAGGTTTTATATATATACCGGGTGTTTTCGAGTACCCGTACCACCCTTTTTTTCTCGGAAACGCGATGAGATAGGAAGTAGGGGAAAAAATTTTGATTACCAAAGTATACCTGAAGAATCGAATGGGTATGATTAAAATTTTGTGGGCCCATCGAAAGTAGGAGCACAAGCGGTCAACTATAAAATCTCCAATGAAAACCAGTGCCGATTTTGGCATAATTGGATAGAACTGTGAAAAAAACAACTTTTGTTGTAAAAGTTTTTTAATATCACTTACGGATTGTGAAATATCGCAAAAAAGATGCACACGTTGGCATGCCACGCAGGAGGACTCTGGTTCGCGTCCCGGATTTTTTCGGGGTACTGGGCCCGGCCCGGTGCGCCGGTGATCCCGGTCCTTCACTATCCGGCCCCCTCCACGGGTGTGAGTGCAGCCCATGGTTGGAACTGGCCCCGCCCCCTTAATCTCCCTGATTGGAAAGGGATGTAAAATACGAAAAAAAAATGTAGCCTGGATACTGCCCACCTATCGTTTGATGAAATCATTTAAATTATTAGCAAATATAATTATTTATATTATGGTGTCCTCTTGTAATTTTTTTCTGAATCTACCAAGTCATCTTTTAATATTTTATATCCACCCATACTGTAGTTACATAACAAATATAAAGTTAATTGCATAACACCTTAAGTTGCGAGAGTCATCTTGAGAAAGAAACAGTCAATTGCTTTTAAAAGCGAAAAGATGCTTTAAAATTTTAAAAACATTCATCTGTTATAACCAACGTATCTTCAAATATGTTATATTACAATCATTAATTTTCTAACAATTAAACATAAATCTTTTATATTTTATAAAGTTTTTAATTATAGAGATTCAAAACTAACCATTTTTGCAGCGTGATGTCACAATTTGCATCATTTTACACTCCCTCACAAATATCATTATTTTCACAGATCTACTACACCGCACCTTAACTTAATAGCAATGGCGTAATTTATGGATGCTCCAAATATAAATAAATCTGTAAGAAATAAAAACATTATTTCATTATTTAAAAGAAATTAGTTTTTGAAAAAACTTTATCACCAAACATTTTATAATAAAAGTTTGATGTTTTGAGAAATTATATGATTCTTTTTAAATAATAAAGTAATGTTTTTATTTCTTGCACATTTAATTAATAAACATATTTGGTAGTATCAGGGTAGTATTCATAAACTTGGTTAGGCAGTTAAAAGGGCTGAAATATTTACAAATAGAAAGATAAAATTATAAAAACAAACCATCTTCTAACAGAATTTATAAATATTTTATGATTTTATTTAAAATTATTTTTGTATATACAGAGAGAGAATTTATATATTAAAATGTAGAACAAACAATGAAGAACAATGAAATGTAGAACAAATTTCGTTTTGGAACTACAGTATTAATTAAAACAATAATTGTAATTAATGGATCATTTTTTATTAAAAGAAAATAAAACTATTCCTTTCATTTTAGAGTAATAGAAATACAGTAAGGTAAAAGCACCAGTAGTTGACCAGTTAAGAGATTTTTTTGTGTATAAACAGTACTAACTGGTTACATTTTTTTTATCGGATAGTGTGTCTCTATGGGTGAAGATGTTTTCTGAACTTTCTATAACATATACACAACATATTGTTTTCTAAAAAGTTAGATTACACAAATTAGGAAATATTTTTAAAAAGTCAATAACTGCGTTAGTAGTTGACCGTTTTGGAAAATGAGAGAACTAGTAATTGAGCATATGTGAATTAGTAGTTGACCACTTATACTAGAACCAAAATCAATAAAAGCAATCACTTTAATATCGTTTATTTTCATCAGATAAGAGAAATAACAAAAGGGCAAATACAGATAAAGAAGGGTTAATTTCTGAAAGTTAATAAAAAATAAAGTTAATTAATTCCGTATCGAATTTAATTCAGGTACAGAGTAATATTTCGCGTTTCGCTCGCTTTGGTAGGGTGATTAATATGAAAAAGTACATTTTCCTATTTGTAATCTAATACATCAGGAGTTTCTAGCCATTTCCACAATCGCCCATGCTTCTGCATAGAAGATATAGTCGCCTTAGTTTTAGTAACACAAAGAATTCTTCAAAGAAAATATTCACCTTCATATAAAAATATTACATGTTCATTAACATCTTTTTTAATGGTTAGCCATTTATTGCTGTCCAATATTTCTCTTCTTTCCAATGTATTTTCTTCAGTAGGCCCCTCGTTATCTTCACTATCTACACAATCGGGTATTTCACAGCTAGTGTCTGAATTCTCAGATGAATATTGTAAAACTTTCTTCACTTTTCGTATCGGTTGGCGTGCTTTGAGTTCTTTAGCTCTTTCCTTTTCTTCCTTATTTCTTTGCTTTTTCGCAGCTCGTTCTTTTTTCAATCGTTCATTCTCTTCTTTCTTCTTCATCTTGTTTATTTCATATGTAAGTATATTTTACCACTTTGTTGATTTTAATAATATTATGTAGTGATTTAAGATAGTGGAAACTAAATGATGTCAATAACTGACAAAGATTAGGTTAGTAGTTGGCCATGCGGTCATTTACTAAAACACATTATACTATAAAAGTAAGCGTTCTGTTCCTTGTTTCTAATGTAATTTTATGTAAATTAGATATAATATAATTAGTACATAAATTTGATTAATTTGTGTTAGTAATTGACCATGACTGTCAACTTCTAAAAATAATCAGAATGATACGATTCGGTAGTTGACCTATCGATCAAATACGTTTTTGATATTGGGATGAGAAAAACAGTGTTTTTAATGAATATAAAACTTAATGGCAATTAAAATAGTGAAAGTTTCACGCATAAAGTGTCAAAAGCTGAGAAATTATTTACCGTGAACTGCACATTTTTTCTTAACGATAGCGTTAAGAAAGTTACAACATGGAGGAATATGACTGACGTTACTAATATTAATCGTCCGTAGTTACGATAAACGTTCGTATTCAAGGAAAAGTATACTAGTATCACGCCGGTAGAGGCCGTAGCACATCTACCGCACTTCTCTCGTAAGACCATTAGTTAAAAGAAGCTTATTTTTCACGTTTTAGTGAAAAGTGGTCAATTATCGTTACAAGGTCAATTACTGGGGCTTTACCTTATAGAAAAATAATCAATATTATGTGATTCTTCCAGAAGATAATTGAGTTTAATGGGAGCCTATGAGAGTTGCGCATCCTGTTGTACATAATCCGTGTGCACGTCTCTCGTAAGACCATTACTTAAAAGAAGCTTATTTTTCACGTATTAGTGAAAAGTGGTCAACTATCTATACAAGGTCAATTACTGGTGCCTTTACCTTACAGTATTTGATTTCTTTTCAGTTATTCATTACAGTATTTAAGATTTCGTATATTAAATCTATCTATACAAGGTCAATTACTGGTGCCTTTACAGTATTTGATTTCTTTTCAGTTATTCATTACAGTATTTAAGATTTCGTATATTAATTAATATTGCCATAAATTCGGATAAATGAAAATTACGAATAGCCAACATTCAGGGTTATTGTTTTGCTGAATTACCCTGGAAGTTGGCTATTTTAAATGCGTGGTGACTCCATCTACCAGAGCCACTCAAAATTGAGTTTAATGGGAGCCTATGAGAGTTGCGCATCCTGTTGTACATAATCCGCGTGCACGTCTCTCGTAAGACCATTACTTAAAAGAAGCTTATTTTTCACGTATTAGTGAAAAGTGGTCAACTATCTATACAAGGTCAATTACTGGTGCCTTTACCTTACAGTATTTGATTTCTTTTCAGTTATTCATTACAGTATTTAAGATTTCGTATATTAAATGAACATTTATAATAAAAATAAAATATTACAATGAATGCAAAGAAGATACTAGTACATAAAGTTTAACTGTACAGTATAATAGATTTGTATTAATAAATGATTATTTTTTAATAATCGTATATAATTATATCATCCATCATCGTCGTCGTCTATATTAATTAGGACAAATGTAAATTATATCTTGCAAGGACTGGAAAAAAAGGTGTTTTTGTTGTGTTATTGGAAAAAATTGGAGGAGGAAACAGAAAAAAATAAGTTTTACTTTGTTGGGGAGGACGGCGTGTCGTTCGCTATTTTGGATTTTGTGTCGTTACGAGTTTCGACGTCGGAGTATCAGGTACGTTTTAGAAAAATTAATATTATGTTAAAAGGTTTTTCATTGATTATTTGTTTTAATAATTATAAAAAGAAAAGAGACTGTTTGTAGAATGAAAATATTTTATTGTAAAAGAAGAAAATTGGATAGTTCCACTTATTATGCAAATGTGATTACAGTATAAACAACGTATGAAGATCGTCAGAGGTGGTTCTTCTGGTAATTTACCTCAGTCCGTTCTCCTGTCCAGGATTCATTGTCGTCGTCTGTCGTTAGTGAACTTTGTAAACTGTAGGTGGACTGTTTCATGTTGAGCCGAGTTGGTCTTCGTCTCTGGAGTGTCGTCGTCTGGTTGTGGTGTTATCTACAATTTTTTGTCATCGGATAAGAAGGGCTTTTGTAAACTTTGTCTTAATCAGTTTAGTAAGTTGTTCTACGTTGCATAATCTTGTTCAAATAAAAATTAACCATTTTTTCTCGTTATGGAGGCTATGCTCTTAAATCTGGATTCCACATCACCAGAATCTACTGCAGAAACAGACCTCCAAATGTGATGTCACTTCCTGTTTGTAACGTACTGCTTGGCAAACTGAGCAGAAAAGTAGAACAGACAAAATTTCAACTTTTAAATTTCTGCAGCGCTTGCTGTTGTACTTTTATCCAGTCATGTGTTTCGCTTGGAGTGCGTTTTTTGATGTTATGAGCTGAAATCTTAAAAATCAAAACGGTGGAAACAATAGATAAATTGATCAACTTATTCGAAATAATATTTTTAGTCTTGAGAGCGAAGCTTTCTAACTATAGCCTATTTCAAGATAACCTGACACTAAATCTCTACTATTGTGGGTATTTCTATACAAAGGAAAATAGTTCCTATTAGTTATATTTTAATATTAATATATTATGTGCAGCCTGTGGAAGGGCTTGTTTCGCCCCGCCACTTATTATTCTCCCTGAATGGAAAGTGAGTCTTGAGAGCGAAGCTTTCTAACTATAGTCTATTTCAAGATAACCTGACACTAAATCTCTACTATTGTTGTGGGTATTTCTATACAAAGGAAAATAGTTCCTATTAGTTATATCATTTTTATATTTTAAAATATTAATATTAAAATATATTTATCCTATTGTTGTTTTGGGAAATAAAATATCAAAATATTATTGAAATGATTTTAAAATACTGTATATAATTTTAATAGATTTTAAAATGTCGGCCGGATTTTTTTTTTGTAACAGATGACGCCACTTTCCATTCAGGGAGAATACTAAGTGGCGGGGCGGATTTTAAAATCACGTGACAAAATTTAACTAATGAAAGAGGCTTGTTTTAAACAATGGAAAGCATGGCGAATGCTAGTTTGTTCACATGTACAAATCGTGTATGAATACAGTGGAACCACCATTGGTGGTTCGGCTGTCAGGTTATCTTGAAACAGACTAGTCGAGTATGGAAACCGTATTTCTATTTTAAAGATATTTCTTGTCCAAAATCTATGACGTCTTTATTTTAATTTCAACATTAATAAGGAGCTTTTTGCCAAAGACAATAACTATTAAAATCATTGTGTCGTCATCCATTTTTGTTTGACTTTATAAATATCGCAAGAGGACGCTGCAATACACAGTAGAGCCAGAGTAGAGGTTTAAGGAGTAGTAGCACTCAGCAGTATATCGGGTCACTATTTTTCAATGCGCATGTCTGCATCCGCCATATTCCTGTAGGGTCACAAGCTATAGCTCCCACGGGAGGGTAAGCGGGAGCTGGGTGACCGGTGAAGTTTTACAAAAGTTCCAGCACTAGAAAAAGTCAATATATTACCAATAAACAAATAAAAATATAAAATTCATACAAAACTAAATTACTTATATAAACAAAAATAAGTTATAAATATTTAAGTTATTATATGTATTTTCCCTAGGTTTTTCTTTGGCAAGCTGGTTAATAATATCACATGTATTTAAATTTTTATAATCACGTGACAAAATTTAACGAAATATTATTATTTACAAATCGCGTATAAATACAGTGTTTCCTTTGGTGGTTCAGCTGTTAGGTTATCTTGAAACAGACTATAGCCTTCGCCATGCTTTCCATTGTTTAAAACAAACCTCTTTCATTCGTTAAATTTTGCACGTGATTTTAAAATATATATTTTTAAATCATTTCAATAATTTAATATTTCGATATTTTATTTCCCAAAACAACAAATTATAGGATATATCATTTTTATATTTTAAAATATTAACATTAAATTTAACTAATAGGGACTATTTTCCTTTGTGTAGAAATACCCACAACAATGGTAGTGATTTACTGTCATGTTATCTCCTTTGTGTAGAAATACCCACAACAATGGTAGTGATTTACTGTCAGGTTATCTTGAAATAGAATTTTTTATAGTGAACCTGTTACATGTCTATTTTTAATTAATTAAATAATTTGTTTTCATTATTAATTTTAATAAAATTTTTTATAGTGAACCTGTTACACGTCTATTTTTAATTAATTAAATAATTTGTTTTCATTACTATATGTTAATTATCATTTATTTAAATATATTTTTATATGGTTATAATTTTAATAATGATATTGATGAAGAAAATTATTGAACAATGATTGTGATAAAGAAATAAAAAATAACGATTAACAACTGAGCTAACGAATCACGTGATACGATGACGCGTTTACAGAGCTCTATTTTGTCGGAAGTTCACATAATCAGGAGTCGTTAACCAAGAGTTTTTTTCTTACTTCACTCGTCGTTAACCAAGTACGTCGTTATCTGAAACCGTTGTTAACCAAGGTACCACTGATATTTATATTCGTTATTTTGGAATGATAAAACTACGAGATAAAAATGTGCTATCAAAGTTATTTTCTCTGATTGCGATCTTTTTCTTGAATTTTAACCCTACTGTGCGATCGCAATTTACGCGAATTCGAAATAACGCGATCTAAAACAATATGGAAATGTTCGCTGGCATTGAGATAATTCGTAAATGGTTCTAACCGTCACATGCATTAACCGCTGTTTTTATCCATTCATCATTTAATGTTTATTGTACTCGATGAAGCTTTTGATTTTTTTAAATTACTGTAATTACATTTAGACAGTTCTGATATTTAACTGGTATACGTTGGTAAGGCCGTACCAGTTGTTAAAATATTTAAATCCTTCCGTATCAGCAGTTAAACATTACAATAATAATTCATCATCAACATTTCTATTTCGCCCACCTCTGAATAAATATGTCTGCTCTTGTTTCAAATATATATTTTGTGCAATCTGCATCCATTGGAAACCAATTACTTTTCTTATATCATTCGTTTCTGTTGTCTATTTGCTGTTTCTGGTCATGGGGAATCCAGGCTTTATTCTTGGAATGGCTATCTGGTGTGAAACTTCGAATCGAAATTGTTATTACAACAGAGCGGCGTCAACAGTATGACGCGGGGGGAAGGGATCAGAACCCGAGTGAACGATCGAGAGCAGGGACAGGACGTTACAATCCAAGAGCATGAATGAAATTTCCTAACATTTTTGTTCCAGTCTCTAGTTCTTCAGTCAAACGAATGATTCTATTATTAACACCTCTATACTTCTTGTTAACACGAGGAGGGTGATGACCATTATCAAGGAACATCATGTCTATTTTGAATTTTTGTTGTTTATTTTTTAAATGTTTTATCAGTTCAAAGTTATTTACATGCGATTTTTTTACTACAGAATTTAATGCTTGATGCCATCCTTCAATGTGATCAATTGTTCGAGGTCCAAAGTGTTTATAATGATTCCATACCGATGTAGGAAAAAGACTACCATCATTAAGCCATGTATTAAAAAATAATCTTTAAATTTTATTATAGCGCAGATGCTGGATGATTTGGAGTAGGAGTTTCAGTCTCAATTAGATGCCAGCAATGTGAAATTGTTGAAATTGGTACTAAACTGAGAGCGCATGTAGATTGACTAGGCGCTTTACGTCAGGTTCATTATAATGACGAACTAGTCCTAGTTCTCGAACTTTTCTCCATAATGATTGCGTAAAACGAAAATGGCATCCTTTTACTTCGGCATCAGAGAATACATATTGAACAGCATTAATTGCAGCTCTCTAAAAATCAAGTTGAAATGTGGACGAAATTCTTTGATTTCTAAAGCACATCATTTCGCCTGGCAATTTAATATTCTCCCAGAATGGAAAGTGGTATCATCTGTTGACAAAAAAAAACATTTGTAATTGAGCTATTTTCTTTCTGAAAAAGAAATTATATATGTATATACAGGGTGCCCACGTTTCTGTGAACCAGGCATTTTTCTCGAAAACTATCGAGTATCATTTAATATTCTCCCAGAACGGAAAGTGGTGTCATCTGTTGACAAAAAAAAACATTTGTAATTGGGCTATTTTCTTTCTGAAAAAGAAATTATATATGAATATACAGGGTGCCCACGTTTCTGTGAACCAGGCATTTTTCTCGAAAACTATCAAGTATACGCGAAAACTGTAAAACACGTGTCCTGTTACATTTTCCTTCCAAATATTTATCCGTCATTAATATTTTTATCTGCGCATCCTCTCGCGCAGCGCGTGCTTCAACTTTGTTTTCTCCAATGCAAGTGTATTATTTTTCTAACGGAATCCGATTCCTCCATTTTTTTGTGGAATTTTCGTGGTGGAATTATTTTCCTACGATCGATATTTTAGGAGATATTTAGGAATAAAGGA
>AYEL01086126.1:0-19346 GCA_000484575.1 Olivierus martensii
ATTTGTAATTATTATTATTTTTTCGAGTGAAATGTAAGGATGGGTTGAAGGAGAACTAACCAGATGAATAATTCCGTAATGAAAAACATTTTTTTTTTTTTTTATATTTTACGTCCCCTTTCCAATCAGGGAGATTACTAAGGGGACGGGGCCAGTTCCAACCACGGGCTGCACCCACACCCGTGGAGGGGGGCCGGATGGTGAAGGACGGGGATCACCGGGCCGGGCCCAGCACCCCGAAAAAATCCGGGACCAGACCCGGGACGCGAACCCGGGTCCTCCAGCGTGGTACGCCAACGCGTTACCACTCAGCCATCCGGCCGCGGGCCGCATACATTTGTTTGCTATATTAAGCGGGCCGCAACATGCTATATCAGCAGTCGGCAACCGGTTAGTGTCACGTGAAAAAAAATCTGATTTTTAAAATATCGCCTACAAAAAACTCTTGACTTCTCAATTTATGAATGCCATAGGTCAGTTTTTCCAAACTGACCTATGACCTGTAAAATTTTATGAGTGCATCAAGAAGGATCTAGCAAATTAGGAAAATTTTAATATTTTCAGATTTAAAAAAATTTTTTAATATCAGAATTTTTATTTTTGGTTGTGGGAGAAGAATTCCGCGCTTTCATTAAATTCGTGACCGTGCGTTCCGGGCCACACGTAAAACTTGTCGGGCCACATGCGGCCCGCGGGCCGCAGGTTGAGAATAGCTGGTTTGTTTAGACTGAACTGTTTTTATAAATTTTTCGGTCCAATCATCGGTATCCATTTCCTCTAACTATTAAATACAATATACTCAATCGTATTTTTTTAACGTTATATAATTAAATATAAATGTATTCAGTAAGAATATTCATTTTTATAGATATTATAAATATGAAACTAGTTTAATGTTTTACTTATCTATTTATGTACCCCTCCGAAAACTGAAAAGAGAATGACAAATTTTCGTCCAGATATATTCCTACTGGTTTGTACAGCTGTTTAGCTGCAAATGGGCGCAGACTGATACAAAGCTCTATGTCACATCCTAGTTGGATGACCGTTTAATTTGTGACAGGTCACTAACTGTTTAATCCGCTAACAAAGAGTTGCTAGTAGGCGCAGTTTCATAGAAGTCATATGTTGTCACTCCTGCAATTAAATAGTTAACCGACTGATAATTGTATGTGGGCGCAGGACCAGGCATTATACTCCAAGTTTACGAGATTAAATGACAGGATTTCCGCTCGTTTATATGAGCGGATAATATCTAGTATTAATTATTTCCCATTTTATGTATACCACAGGTACAAGATCCATAACCGGTAATCGAATAATTACACAACTCAAATAACCATATTCGATTAAAACCGAAATAACAACTCTAGTCAAAAAACTCTTCAATGTTTGCCCACCCGACGACGCGCCGATTTGTTGCGCATTCGGATATAAGGGACAATCGGGTTATAAGGAAGAAAGAGTATAGTCTTCTCGATTCCCTTATAACCGGCTTCGAATGTACATATATCCAGTGGTGAGCTATGAAAATTTTAACAAAGAGCTCATATTTTATGTTATAAAAACGAAGTATCAAATTCTAATTAAAATGTTTTACTTTTTACAAAAACAGAAAATACAAATAATTGTATGCACAAGAAAACATTTTAAAATTAAAAAAATAAATAACTTATTGTCGTTTTTTAACGGAAAACTAAACAACGGGACTTCATTCCATATTCTTGATGTTAAATAATTTGATACCAACAATAAATTTATTGAAAACAGATGGCAATAAATTTTCCAGTACCTGGTTAAATTTAAGGTTATCTACAACGCGTTTGACCGAACTTAAACGAAACCCAAACCCGTTTAATTTGGGTTTTAATAGTCCGTCTTTGTCCAGGAGTCTGCGTAGTAAAGTCCTTAATGAACTGCGCAAACTCGGCGCCGACGGACGGAAGAACGGAGACGAATTCGAATTGAATAGACTAGAAGTCTATTCTATTCGTCTTCATAGAATTCGTCAACCAATCACATTCGAGGAAGGATATCCAACATGGAGGACATGGAAGGAATTATTTCGGCAGTGCAAGAAAATCCTTGCTTATAGGATAAAACAAAATATGAATATAGAAACAGCTGCAGCAATTAATTAATATAGTAAATTTCTAATTACTTTTTGAATTTCACGAACGATTTATTTTTGCAAATATTTTCGATCACCGCTCTGCAGTTGATCGTCTTTCCCTTTTTGATCTAAAATACAATAAACTGCCAGTTTTAACTATAAGTTCGACAGTCATACACATTAAAGAGACTATTTCCGTTCCTTGAGCCTTTGCACATGCTATCGACGCTAAATATAATTCATAACCCCAAGCAACACGGTCATTCGTTTTGTATAAACCACCTTCTTATAAGCTTGTTCGTGATTGGCTCGCTCTAGAACTTTTATTGCTTTAGCTCATTGGCTAGACCAGTGTCTGCCAAACTGTGTTCCGCGAGAGATTCCAGGTATGCCACGAAAATTTAAAAATATTTTTAAATTTTCGTGCTATATTAAATATTTAAAAATATTTAATATAGCGCGTTTCTCAGTCATAAATTTCACTCCATCTACGAATCTACATGATGATAAAAAATCGCAAAATAGCAGGATATAAACCTGACATTAACAGAAAAAGAAAAGTTAACAGATGAGAAATGTGTACAAAGCTTCATATTCTGTTTTAGAATTGTCAGCATTTTGGATTTCGCTCTGGGATCAATATCCTCTATTAGCTACTACAGCCATTAAATCCTTGTTTCCTTTCGGATCATCGTATCTTTGCGAATTAGGTTTCTCAGGTCTTATGGAAATTAAATAAAAAAAAAGGGAACGATTACGGATGATAAATAAGGAGTTACGTATATGTTTATCTAATTTAGAGCCACGTCCTGATATAATTATTTCTCAAAATCTATCGCATCCTTCTCAATAGTAAAATTATTATTTATATTACTTATACAATTTCGATAAAACAATATTGTTTCCTATATTAATAATAGATATTTTGATTCATATTAATAATTTTTTTATTTGTATTTGGTATGCCACGAAACAAATTCCCCTGCTTCAGTGTGCCGTGAAGTAAAAAAGTTTGGCAGAAACTGAATTAAATGAATAATATATTCTCATTTATTATCTATATTATTATTATTATTCAAAGCATAGAGTATAAGGCCAAAGACAATGTGGTTTCTATTGACTTGGCATTTGAGTCAATGTGTGTGCCCAACTGTGAGCCAAACATTTTCAATGTGGACTTTGATGTGTAAATACAAAAATTATGTACAGGAATACCTTGATTATCGTGGTTAATGTTGCCACGAAAAATACCGCAATAATCAAATCCGCGATAATCGGGATAAATAATGCGTGTAAAATGGGTGATCATTGCCAAGGATTTTTCAAATATATTAATTAAATTTTATGTATAAGGTAAAAAAGAAATGTGTGATGTTCCACTCCCTATACCAGCCTTGGAAACTTTGGAGAGCATTAGCTAGCCAGTCAGAAAGCAGTTCACAATACAGAGACGGCGCTTCAACCGATTTACGTCACCGGATGCTACGACATCTCGCCGGAAGTAGTTGCGATGCTGACACGTGGAATCCGATGATGTAATCACCAATTCACTACTGCCGTAAAGTCATTATTATTTTGAAACCGATTAAATTAAAATTTTAAATATATATTGTATTTAGATAATAGCTTACCTTTTTATATTCTGAATAATATATTTTTTGAAGAAAACAATAAAGATATAAAAATGAAATTAACTCAATTATTGAAAAAATTTATTGAAAAATATTCAAAATTAGGAACATTTCTATATAGCATTTAATCATGCAATCAATACAACACAGTATTTTACCCCAAAAAAATCTACATATTTTATGTTTAAATACAATATCAGATGGAAAAGGAAACAGTGAAATACCAAAATCTTATTTGGTTTTACCGTAAATGATATTTCAATAATGAATTCTTGATTCTTATTCATTTTACTTGTATATTAAACGAATATAAAAACGAAACTCCTCCTTTCTTTATTCTGAAGGCTAATTATGAAACTTGTATACTATAATTATGTGTACCGCTAACTTTGAATAATGGCGCCCAGTCTAAGTTCAAACTTGAGAACTCACGTTATACATTTCACGTGATTTTAATTCAGCAAACAATAATTTTTAAATTTAAACGAAATTATTTAATAATTTTGAAAATCTGACATTAATATTGTCAAATGTACAAGCACTATTTAATAATATAAAATTAGAAATAAATTCAGCAAACAATAATTTTTAAATTTAAACGAAATTATTTAATAATTTTGAAAATCTGACATTAATATTGTCAAATGTACAAGCACTATTTAATAATATAAAATTAGAAATATAACATAACGAAGAGGGCGCTACCGTTGTTGAAATTTCCACTAAATGTGCTGAGTGAAACATTTGTATAAATGTAATCTGCGGTACAGATAGCAGTGTGAACAATTTTGACGGAGTCGATTACGAATGACAGAGACGGGGACGGACGGAGAAGGAATGTAGCTCTAGTGGGAACCAGCCCTAATTGTCGCCCTTTCCACGTTTCAAAAACACTTTTCGCGCTAAGGGGATTAGAGCTGGAGGGCATTATCGCCAGATCGCTACTATTTGAGATATATATTCAAATATGAGGAAGAGAAAGACTAACGTAAGTCAAAGTATGATTATGACACGCAAGACGTGTTTTTCTTGGAATAAATAAACAAGCAAAGAAAAAAAACAAGGGGGTTCGCAAATTAAAGACAAATTTAACAAAGGGCTTGTGCGAGCCCCCTATAGCTCACACTCCATATATCTACTTTTCTAGAATTCAAATATCATTGGTATTATTTCTGTAAGTAAGGTAACCCTCATATAATACGGTTAGAAAATTTCGGGAATCCTCATATAACACGGTACTTCTACAACACGGATTTTACTTAACATATTTAGAAAATTACTTACTCTCCTACAATACAAAAACATTTTCATTAATTTTTGTAAATCCACACTATGGATACACACCACACAAAATGCAATCATTGGGCAATATTTTGCTAAAATTAGTCATAAATGCAGTTTCGCTAGTTTGTCCTGAGAGGGATGATATACAGTCTATTTTCGATTTCGATTTGAAATTGAGTCACTTGTCTAGCATTGAGGATTTTTATTGTTATGAGAGCAGAAGATACACAAACTGAATAGCGGTAAAAAGATATAATTATTAAATAAATGTTACATAGGCTATATACTTTTTCTTTCTTTTTGTTTCACGCATATTTTTTGGTGGTTCTTACGAATATATTTTTCTTTATGTTTCGTGTTGTTAATATTCTTAATAAAAATCAAGTTTCTTATGTGGAATTGAAGAAAGTTATTTGTTTTTAATTGATTTTGGAACGTAACTCTCGTTTTTGGATTGGCTCCAAGTCTCATATAACACTGTTTCACACAATACAGTGTTTCAGTGTAAGTTTTATAAAATATTGTTTTAAAAACAAAGTTTTGGTACAGTGCGATAATTTTATGAATTTATTTAGTTTTCAAAACTGACGACTTAAGGGGCGCAACAAAAATCTTCGCTCGGGGCGTCAAAAGCTCTATTGCCATGCTTAATACTTAGCTCCATCTATTGTTAATTTTATATATTATACATTTAAAACGATATTACATCACGACGACGCCATGATGTCATCACTACATCATAATAATTATTATGTAGTTTAAATTTACGCGAGACGTCAACCATTGTTTCGTCTTCGTGACGTCATTCGACATATAAAAAGCCAATGGATTCCAAATGCTAAATATATGCAAAGTAAAGGACACAACACATTCAGAAAATAGGCGATTTTAGTTGTTTCAGAACAGTTTGTTTTTAGTTTGAACTACCATAAATGAAATTAAATTTCAGTCAAAAGTGAAAAATGGATAATGATGTTATATCACATTACATAGGTCTTTAACTCTTTGAGAAGCAAGGATATTTATCTTAAAACATCCTTTAAAGGGCAGTAATAATTTTAACTAACCATACAATAAGTAACCTTTGAGCGGTATGAAAAATTTTTGTTAAAGTTGTTAGGTAAAAGTTTTTCCACTAATTATATATACTATTCCTATAAATATACAATACAGTATTTTTATTTTTATTATGTGTAGTGTTAGTGACAATTGTCTAGAAGCTCCCCTGACCTCAGAAGAACTAACAAGATAGTTAATAGAATTCTCTAATAAATAATTAAAAATAGCCATTGTTGTTATAAGTTTTTTTTTTATATTGATTACTCTTAAGAAATCACTACCCGAAAAAGGAAGTTTTGAGATAAATTTCGTTGCCTATTAAAGGATTTATAAGTAGTTCAGTGTAGTTGACTAAAAGTCATTTATAAATTTAATAATCTTTCAAAGTTAATAACCAAGGAGTCAAAAAGTGTTCCAGATATGTGACGCTGTAGTTAATGGATACTCCCTAATCAATAATTGAAAGATAATTCTTTCTATAAAATTTTCAATTTCTAATTGTTATTAATTAAAATATAACAGTCAATTAACTTAATTTCAATGAAATATATATATATATTGATGACATATATACGTATAATTTGGTATTCGTTTATTCGTAATTTTTTGTTTACTTTTTCAATTGATATGTTTTATCTATTTTTTTAAAATTATCTTTGTTATTAGATCGGAAGAGCGTCGTGTAGGGAAAGAGTGTAGATCTCGGTGGTCAATGCTATTCTTTATCTTTCTTGTCCTCCATTTTTACCCAGAAGTCACTTTCTTAAGTTTTGTCAAAGTATATAAGTCACTTTCTTATTGGCTATATTCATGGAAACGTTGACGTTATTTCCATACTCTCGAAACAAGACGACAATAATTTTGTCACTAATTGTCAAGTAGCTTACGACAGGTTTTGTGAATAGCATTTACGATAAATCATTAACATATGATATTTAACGTCGTCGTCAGTGTACAATGTCGTAAATAACGACACCTCTTTGTGAATCCGGCCCCTTGTTCTTAACAAGTCCCTGCTGTAGAGAGAGTGAATGGCACTATCAAAATTACTATCAATAATGAATTATAATTTAATAACTATGATCATAAGTAAAGCTGTTGAATTCAAACTCAGAAAACCAACAATATCATTTGGTATGATTCCAGACTTGTAATTAGATTTTAATTTCCCAAAAATTTTGTTTTATGAAAAAAAAAACATGTTGAAAGTGATTGAAAGTTTCAATAACTAAAAAATTCAAGGGATCATATATTGTAATTGAAGTTTTCATCAGATTCAAAAATTACTTATATTAACAATACTGATTTTGTTTTTAAAATTCTGATTCTCAAATTTATAGCATCATTATCTATATTTTTAATTTATAATATTTTTTTACACTGAATTGTTTTATAATTTAAAAAAACTAAAATTTTCAAAAAAAACACAACTTGGATTTTTAATATACAATATTTTTTGCAATAAAATTAAAAAATTTCCTTTTATTAATGGTATCAAATAGTTAATATGCTCTCTTCTTTAATTCTTATACAATTCGTTAGACAGCATAAGTCATAATGAACAATAAAATCATCTTTCTTGGCTATTTTTAAGATTAAATAATGATATTTTTAAGATGGCATTTGATGAATATGGCATACCTTTTTCATATAAAATCTATAAGAAATATTTAGATTTATAATACTCATATTGATGAACAGTATTGTGCATGTCTCTATATAACTCTTATTATCCAGTCTTTCTTTAAGCCAGATTCTCTTTTGTTCTATAGCATAATCACTAAAATGATACTAAATTTTAAAATAAAGAGTAACCTACAATTTACAGCACTATTTAACAGTATATAGAGGTATTCTTATTTTTACAAGTTATCAATTAATTGTAAAAATTAGGTACTTTTCCGTTAGCCAGGCGCAAGCGAATTCTGTAATGTATAGTTTTTTGGAGTGAATCTTTTAACACAACGGAATTGTTGATTCGTATTTTATACACTAGTCGGTGGGCGGCTAATCTTCTATTTTCTTGTGTCTGGCTAATGGAAAAGAACCAAAAATTATTACCAAGATAGGTATGCAAGCTACTTGCTTACAATCTAAAACTGGCTAACAGAAAAGAACCAAAAATTATTACCAAGATAGGTATGCAAGCTACTTGCTTACAATCTAAAATATATGTAGTTTCCACATTTACGAGTTAATTTAAATCTGGAAATAGCTCATAGAGAGGAGCTTGTAAATGAAGATTCAATTTTCTATAGACAATATTAAAATCATGAATTCTGTTCTCAGCAAAGCAATTTGGCCATACTAAAATTAAGTAAAGGCCAACAAAATCAAATAGTTAATGATTAAACTTGTAAATGAAGATTCAATTTTCTATAGACAATATTAAAATCAGGAATTCTGTTCTCAGCAGAGCAATTTGGCCATACTAAAATTAAGTAAAGGCCAACAAAATCAAATAGTTAATGATTAAATAATGATTCTATATCTAGAGAAATGAAAATATGGCCATTATTATAATAATTTGCTTGATTTTAAAAAAATTGTGTGTGTCATATTGTTAAAAAAATTTCTATTCTTCATTATTGACAGACAAATAGACAAGCTTTAATGCATATGAACTACTATCTTAGAAATAATATGGGAATAGAAGTCAATAACATAATGTGCCAATAAAACCAAAAGGTGCAATACTGCTGCTACTTAGCCATAAATTTGAATTTTCTGATTTCAAAATAAAGTTGGTTATAACACCAATTGAATTATATTGTATTGTATAGCTATAATATGTGGGTTTAAATGCCATTTTATGAATATTTCCAAGTTATTACTGCAATTAATGTTAATATTTTCAATCTTTTTTTGATAACTCATATTTGAAAAACTCATAAACCAAAAGCTATCTGTATATTAGCTGGTATCCAGCATAATATATGCCATGAAAAGTTACATAAGCACACCTTGTCATGAGTGTCTTAATATATTTTTATGATAAATATGTTATATTGCCTATTATTATGAAAAATATAAATATTCAAAATTAGCATAAAAACTTACATTTTAACAAATATACTTATAATTCCAATATTTTAACTTTGTTTTATAATTTAAATATACTATTATTTAATAATATTTGTATATAAAGGCCTGTTTCCACTTACTCCGCACAAATGAAAAATTAGTCATTAAGTCGTTAGTGAAAATAGTCAGCGGCGCATAATCTGCTTAAATTGTTTCTACTCCTCTCTTACCAAGCTTAACCTTGAGCAATGACCACAAGCTTAGCATAGACAGGAATGAAAGCTAGAAATGATTTTAATTCGCCTGCAGGGGCAATATCTTGGCATAATCATATTAGTCATTGATTTCTAAATATTTGTTGTAATAGCTATATTATCTTTACAATAAAAAATAATTTATTATTAATAATCTGATTTAATAAATTGAAATAAGACATGAAACAAACAGAAAATTAATACAATAACAATAAATAGAATTTAATGTTATCTACTTTTTAACAACTTTCAGAAGTTCCTCTTCACACTCCTCAGCAATTTCTCTTGGGAAATTTTTGAATCAATTACTTGTTACAGGTTGTAAAATAATAATTTCATTATCAGATCTACAGAAATGATAGGAAAAATATCATCATTTGCTTCATTCAGTTATAAAAGTTTCTTTTTCTGTCTAGTAATGTATTTCCAACAATCTATATATCGCTATGTATTCCACATGTGAGCCACCATCTTGGTTGTGCGCTAGCATAAAGTAGAAATATCTACTACTGCTAGATGATAATGTAAAGCGGATGGCACACTATTTGTCTGACTAGATTCATGTTTCCACAAGTCCGCTATACGCCATGCACTGAGTCGTGCACAGCTCATTCAGTGGAAACAGGCCTTAAGGATGACAGGCAGAGAAGAATCATGTCTTTAAACAATAACATTTATTGCCATTTCTTAATCTGTTGATTACTGAGTGAGGACATTACAAGCCTTATCACAGGTTAAACACAAACATTGTGTTTAATCTGTGACAAGGCTACTTGTGAAAAGATCATTGTGGATTGTAAATGTTGGAATCAATGAACTGAATTCCCTGAATAAATTTTTCAACAGATAGGACATATAATTCAAATTAGGAAAGGGAAAAGTGCTTCTATACAGCCACACTCATAGATTACTTGATTGCTGTAATGCAACAGCAATGCATTGTACCATAATTCATAATATTAATGTATCTGTAGGCATATTTACTTATCTAAATATGTGGATTGAGAAAAGAGAAATGAGCTGTTCGGGTAGTCATCATAGCACAGTGAGTTTTAAGAGATGATTTCAAATCTGATTTAGCAATGATACTACTTAATTTAAGAATGTTTCTGCAATTATTTCCACCTTTTTTTAGCCTGGTTTCTTCAAAATAGTCAAGGCAACTGCATCATCAAAAATAAATCTGTCAGATTTGGTTTAATGCCACTTCCATTCAATCACACTTGTTATAGACAGATCAAACCAGAAATTAAAGAAAAATATAAATAAAAAGGCATTAATTAACAAATAGTGTCAATTAGTTCCTGCCATACAGAGCCCATATTAGTGGAGGATTTTTCACTAATATGGATTGTGTAGTTCTTGTGAACTCCATCTCCTATAAGATCAGGGATTCTTAACTAGGGGTATCCATATTCCTTGGGTATGGGACTTGATCTCTAAAGTACAGTAAATTCAAGCTGTTGACATATCTGGAAGTCATACTGACAGTTAATAAGGAATGGTGGTGATGATTATTTCGACAGTTAAGTGAAGGGGGTATAGGACAACTGGATAATCCACTGGGGGGTCTGGAGCCATCAAAAGGTTAAGAACCCCTTTATAAGGTGAAATTTAAAAGGACTTGAATCAAAATAAATTTTTTCAAGTGAGTGAACCCAATTTAATTCTAGACAATCCACTGGGGGTCTGGAGCCATCAAAAGGTTAAGAACCCCTTTATAAGGTGAAGTTTAAAAGGACTTGAATCAAAATAAATTTTTTCAAGTGAGTGAACCCAATTTAATTCTAGAATTCTCTATATGGAAAGTTATAATGGATTCTATATGACTAGTCCAGCCAAAAACACAAAATTAGAGTAAATTAAAATCTCTCGATTTTTGGGCTGCCATATTGGATTTATCATTTTGATTTTGAAAAATTTATCATCAGATTCAATTTTTGTGTGACTTTAAAAAACCTTCCAGACACGGATTTTCATCTAAATAGGATTAGCATCAAAATTAATTAAATTTGTGGTTGCCACTTTTATTGATCCCTTTTTGAATTTATTCATTTAACCAAAATGAAGAGATATTTTTCTCTGCACAAAATACTCAAAATGATCAGAAAAAAGAATTTTAAAACTACATAACCATAGGAATATAGTTTCTCCCCTTTTCTACCCATTTAAAATGGAATTTCTTTCAACTTCAGTGACTTCTATAGTACCTAACATTTCAACGTTCTAGATCATACAAAAGTATGACCTAGAAAGTACCTATATAAATAAATTCAATTGGATCTTTTCTACCCATTTAAAATGGAATTTCTTTCAACTTCAGTGATAGTACCTAACATTTCAATGTTCTAGATCATACAAAAGTATGACCTAGAAAGTACCTATATAAATAAATTCAATTGGATACATACATACATGGTCTGTAAGTATATATAATAAATATCAGTTACTACAATAGCAATAATCCTTAATCAAAATTCATATGACATAACTGCTATAGCAGTATAAATTCTTAATAAGCATAAATTATTTAGAACATCCTAAATCCAGTAATAATCCATAATCAAAATTCATATGACAACTGCTATAGCAGTATAAATTCTTAATAAGCATAAATTATTTAGAACATCCTAAATCCATAATTAAAATCATAAGTTTTTAAATATGTCAAAAAAGTGAGTACCTGTGAAAGTGTTAATATATTTTTTGATGATAATTGCAAAAGAATTTTGTGAAAACTACAAATTTCAGAATGTATATTTTTACTAATAATTTAAGTGATTTAATAAAATGAACAACCAATTATTAACTGAAACAATGCTTTACTGATGTAAATCAATCAATAGCAAAATAGCTTGAGTCAATTATTACTGACACAATTTTATAACAATTCTATGCTACAGATGACAAATATATCTACAAATATAAATACAGGCATTCCTTTAGTTACGAACATGAAATTTTAAAAACTCTTCAATAATTGTAAACAATATGAAAGCAGTGTGTTCTAACTATATCTACAAATATAAATACAGGCATTCCTTTAGTTATGAACATGAAATTTTAAAAACTCTTCAATAATTGTAAACAATATGAAAGCAGTGTGTTCTAGCAACTAATATAATGTAAATTTACACAGTTAACATATCATGGCAGTATTTCAAAATGGTGGCAATTACACCAAAAAACACTCACTTTATATTCAGAACTTTTCAAACCTGTGAAATAAATTTTAATTGATCTAATTGTGAACTATATTACAAAACACAATATATAAAATTATTTTAGTACATTTTGGAGCCAAATAATAGCAGTATCTGAATTACAAACAAAATTTACCTACTTGTATTTATATCATGCTATATAATCATGATATAAATACAAATACACACACTCATCATGCTATATATACAGTATGTGATTGCTGCCTGATTTTGATATATAAAATATTTCGATTTGCAATCACTATTTTATATCCTCAAAACTTGAACACAATAAATAAATTCAGAAACTGACTAAGTATTATTGCTATAGATATCTTATAAATTATATAAAAAATTTAAATTAAGCGAATTATTAATTGAATTATTTTGAACATATCAGATGAAATAATAATTAGAAAATTTTTAATAATGTATCCCTTCAATGGCACAATGAGAGGATAAAAACCAAACATTGCTTCCTAATTCAGGAATTAATCTTGTCTTCAATTTTTGGCATTGATAACAAAAAATTCATTATCAACGTGGCTGAAGACAATTTAATTATCATTAACCTAGAGTTTAATATAGTATTCTACATACATTTAACATTCAATAAATAAAAATACAGTCGAAGCTGGTTATAAAGGAATCGATGGGACTTACACTTTTTGTCCCTAATATCCGAATGCACAATAAATCAGTGCGTCATCGGGTGGGCAAAGTAAACATTGAAGAGTTTTCAACTAGGGTTGTTATTTCAGTTTTTTAAGCGATGTCCCTAATATCCGAATGCACAATAAATCAGTGCGTCATCAGGTGGGCAAAGTAAACATTGAAGAGTTTTCAACTAGGGTTGTTATTTCGGTTTTAACCGAATATCGGTTATTTGAGTTGTGTAATTATTCAATTACTGGTTATGGATCTTGTATCTGCAGTATTCATAAAATGGGAAATAATTAATACTAGATATTATCTGCTCATATAAATGAACAGAAATCTTGTCATTTGATCTCAAACTTGGAGTATAACTCTAAAAAAATGAAAATTTATATAACAAATTATTAGGTGGTGCCATTTTTAGAGTACAGCACCACCTGTGGATTTTGTCTTTTTAGAGGAACTACAATTTTATTTTGTATTCATTAATTTTTAAATTATTAATAATGACAAAAAATTATTTCCCTTATAACCAAATTTTCCATTATTTCTGAATCCACTATATCCAACGAAAAATACACACAAAACATGGGTCTTTTGCTGGGACTGGATGCATTTGTCTCATATCCGAATTTCCCTTATAACCAGCTTATACTTGTATATAATTATTGTCCTTCAATTTTCTATTAAATAACTCATTTCCAGATATCAAAACTGAAAGCAAATTATAGTCTATTTCAAGATAACCTGACAGTAAATCACTACCATTGTTATGAGTATTTCTATACAAAAGAAAATAGTCCCTATTTAGTTAAATTTAATATTATTTCTACACAAAGGAAAATAGTCCCTATTAGTTAAATTTAATATTATCCTATAATTTGTTGTTTTGGGAAATAAAATATCGAAATTAAAATTTTTGGGATGATTTAAAAACATTTTAAAATCATATGACAAAATTTAACGAAATATTGTTGTTATTTACAAATCGCATATGAATACAGTGTTTCCTTTGGTGGTTTGGCTGTCAGGTTATCTTGAGACAGACTATAGTTCTTTGAATTTTAATCATTACACAGGAAAACCTGTGCTAGGTGACCAGCTTTCAGTGGCTGAGATTATGGCCACCAGACACAGTTAGCTACAAATTTCTTTATTAAATATCAAAGTTTAAATACAAAGTTTATTTCAGTTTCATATTGTTAATTAAATCTAAGGAAAGAAATCACTAATTAATGCCTCTTTCAGGATTTTTTTTCACTTTAGAATGCTCAGTTGATAGAAGATCTAGAGCCTATCTGGCATTTCTGATCAAAACATGATTTGCTGGCCACCTAGTAGATATTGCACACAAGGTGCTGAAATTAAATATTACTGGCCATGGCTACAGAACACAGATGGCCATTTTACAAAATTTAAAACTCCTGCAATATGCTTGGGTGGATATTAAGGTGGCCATAGCTTGCAGGTTGGCCACCTAGCTCAGATGGCCAACTTGAGCTACAGGTTTTCCTGTATTTGTGCATTTTTTTTTGAAAAATTATTCGTAGAATTACAATATTTGTTTAATTATATAAAATTAAATTCACCAAAAATTTTCAACTTGCTTTGAAAATGTTGATGTACCATAATTTGCAGAGTATTTTGTTTTCAAATATTAAATAATAGTGAGAGAATTAAGTCATATGACATAGCCACTTATAAATATTTGTAATATTAAATCTAGCCAAAAAGTAATATAATTATGATTATAAATTTAAAAAACTATATGCTTTAATTGAAATGAAAAATTAATCACTTAAATTTTTTTCAAACTTAACTAATAAAATATTGATATAGTCTATAAATTCTGTACTATACATTATAGCTAAGGCTGACTGTTAGAGAAGGTCAGTAATGTTACTGAAATAATAGAATTTTATCTCCTATTTTGTTTATATTTTGCATCAGAAAATAACTACATGAATTGAATGATATATTAAAATTGATATTAACATATTCAATATTATTGTTTTTAAAACAATTTAATAAAAATAAAATATACCATGAGAATTGATATAATGAAAGATGTTAAATGCAAACACTGTATTGGGATGAAGTTATTTCAATTTCAATGAACTAAATATTAGTCTTAAATGGATTTTATTATAAATAATTCCATGAAAATTTTTTTAAGATTTTACAATTTTCTTTCAAAAAACTTAAAGTTTATATTTAAAAATATACTTAAAGAAAATTTAAGATTTTACAATTTTCTTTCAAAAAACTTAAAGTTTATATTTAAAAATATACTTAGTGAATCAGTTATCCCTATCCAATTTTACATTATAATCATACATTATATTTCAATGTATTTTCAAGAGACTTCAGAGCAAATGGGGACACAACTTAATCCTTATCCTTTTTAAAAATCTTTTTTTGTAATAATTCAATTTTTGTCATTTTCAATGGATTTAATTAGAATGAATTCTAATGTATATATTTCATTCAAATCAAAATATTCATACAAGATATACTGACATCTAATTCACACTTTCTTCTTCCATTTTGGAATGGCAAAAACAAAAAATTTCATACAATAGAGATTATTATTGTTTATAAAAACTCCAATTTTCTCACTATTATCTTGAAAAAATAAATAAATGTATGCTAAATAATTCAAAGCTTTTTCTTTCACAAAAATATGCTAAAACTAGATTTATTCAATTATGATATATATATAAAACTACTGATTAATAATCCATACCTCTTCTTCAGTTAATTCACCAGCTCTTTTATTCAAATCAACATCAGCTTTCTTACAAACTAAATTGGAGAATCTACGTCCAACACCCTACATGATGGAGAAATATATATCATTTGTTACAATAAAGCAATTTGATTTATAAAGTATTTACCTTAATTGCAGTTAATGCAAACATAACTTTCCTTCTTCCATCAATATTTGTGTTCATCACACGCAAAATGTGCTGAAACTTGTCTGGAATGACCAATGACTAGTAAAATTAAAAAATTAAATTTTGTTAATTTTTATTCTCCTTGGACTAAATATATCAATGTTCAATTTTAATAAAAATAATAATTCACATTTGAATAAATTAAATAGAAAAAAATAAGCTTTCAAGCATTTCTTTCTCTGGAGCTATTGTGTTCCATGCCACAAGGCATGGAACAAAATGGAGAAAGTGAGAATGAGAGAAAGCTATCGAAATCATCTATATATCGATAATCGAAGTTCATTGGTTGCTATTCTTGTACCATCTAGTGGTTAACTGGTGAGTGTGGTGACTATCAACATCAATATTAAACAATATAAGTATAATGTTTAATAAATATTTTATCAGATTTAACGACAACAACAAAATAAAAAAAACGGCCTAAAAGTGTGACATTTGGCTATCATGGGTGGGACGGCAGGATTGCTTCACAAATGCAGGACTGTCCTGTGAATCGTGTGACACTTGGAGGGTCTAAGAAAATAACCCAAACCATTGCAGATCCTCCACCATTTTGCCTATTGAAATAAGTTTCTGGTTCTTTAAGAATATGCCAATATTTATACCCATCTGGGCCATTCAAATTCCACTTCTTTTCATCAGAAAACACAATTTTGCTCCATTTATTACTGTAATCATTTTTTCAGCTCATTTTTATCTTGTCACTGTATGCTTCTTAGAAATGTGATTTGTTCATCTTATGCTTGAAATTTTTTGTTTTTCTTAAATAAAATTGTTAATTGTTACTGTACAAGTTTTCTTTCAGCTGTCTTGTAGTTACAGGACTTTTGGAGGCTGCTTTTGTCAAAGCTCACATCTCTCTTGGAGTCAGAGAAAAAAATCTTCCTTATATATAATAAGTACCATATCCATCTGGGTTCTTTAACCTGTTGAGGTCTATTGACACACACAATTGAAGTGGAATAAAAATGATAAAAATATTCAATCCTGATTTAATCAGTGCAGCTATTGTGGATTTTTTTTTTTTGCATTTATTGGATGAAAATGTGTCCTCCAATGATGATCCTAAATTTTTTGATTGCCAAAATTTGTTTTTAAGTTTTACAAATAGAAAATTTGAATGGATTGCATTAGTAGAATTTGGATTATTTTTCATAGAATTTTATTGATTCTGCTTTCTATTCTATTTTAGTAATCTTATTTTGGTTTTGGGATGAGAAATTTATTTTTGAAATTTTAGATAAACCTGAAATTTCAGTATGATACACTTAAATTCATAAAAGTGAAAAAAATGTTGCAATAATACAAAGATATTGATTAATTCTGTTAAAACAAAAAAACACTGTTACTTATTTGTTCATTTGTTTTATTTTTGCAGATAATTAAGTAAAAGACAACCCAGCCGTGTGGCTGGAAACAGCTACACGCCGGTCCCAAGCCCGGATAAATGGGGAGGGGTGGATGGCACTTTCTTTTATGCAATCTGTTATTTTACAGGAAATTGCAGCCAAGCCTACTTTACTGCTGCATGTGATATTGGATGTGTGTGTCAACAAAGCATCTGCAGGCAAATTAAAGTAGAAAATGTTATAAATGTTTATGTACAAGAGTGGACAATTTTCATATATGTTTTGGATATAAATTTGAAAATTTATAAAAAATAAAAATTATTGAAATGAAGGAAAAAACACCAATAAATATATTTTATCAAAAAAAGAAAAAATATTAAAAAATTTGTTACTTTGTGACTAATTATACAAAGTAACTTAATTAATGAAAAATTAAGCAATATTTCACAATATTAACTTTTTGTATATTAAGTTTATTTTGAAAAAACTGCAGACATCAATGGGTTAAAAATGAAGCAATCACATTTTTGGAACAATTTAATTCCTTTGCAATTTGTAAAAAGCTTAAGTTTGCTTTCTTAAAGATTATTTGCCCTTTTACACTCAGACAATTGAGGGCTTCTTCCCATTAATTTGAAAAATCAAGGTGAATGAGTCTAATTCCTGGTCCCTTTGAACTTCAACCTTCTGGGTGAGTCCACCTCAAATGTAATGACCAAACTGTGATGAGCATTGAAATAAAATAATGATGGTTGATGTCAAAAATATTTATCATCAGATTCAGTGAAATAACAAACTAATCTATGACCTATGCCTGGTCCCTTTGAACTTCAACCTTCTGGGTGAGTCCACCTCAAATGTGATGAGCATTGAAATAAAATAATGATAGTTGATGTCAAAAATATTTATCATCAGATTCAGTGAAATAACAAACTAATCTATGACCTATACCTTCAGATTTACCATAAATACAGGCTCAAACCATTAATACAAATTCTCAATCTCTTAACCCAGGATTAATGAACCTTTTTAAGGGTATGCCAAAATTGGCTAAATTTTTTTAAAACTACCACTCACATGCTGATCCAAATTTTAAGCTAGGGGTGGGCAACCTCCAGCCCGCAGGCCACATTATTTTATTATATCCAATATCAACACTATGTATATTTACATATCTGTACCTTCTCTTTTTTAAATAAATACTATTATCATCAATTGTTTTTGTTTTGGTCCACCATAAATTTTTCTATATGGTCCCCTACAAAAAAAGGTTGCCCACCCGTTTTAAGCAATACTATAGGGTCAAATAATCTATAAATAATACTATAGGGCCAATAATAATATATCCGAGCCGTATGATAAAAACAAAGGTGATCCATCTATGGGTTACCTCCCGGTCCCGTATAGAATGAGCAGTTACCAGACAGTTAAGAAGATAGCTAAATCGAAGATGAAGAAGATTGCACCTATGAGAGCCCCTACAATCTTTGATATTTTCAGAAATGAAAAAGATCCTAGGAATGTAATGGAGAAAGCTGGAGTATATAAAATACCTGTCGAAGATCATCCTACAAGCCAAAAAATGTCCTATATAGGAGTTACGACTAGAACACTGAAACAAAGAGTACAAGAATACAAGTCCGATATTGCTAAGGATAATATGTCAATGGCCCTTGAGAATGAAGCCTATAGTAAAGATTTAAAAATTCAATGGGAAGAATCTAATATAATTAGGACTTTTAAGAAAAAGAAACATGCGTATATTGCAGAAGCTTTAGAAATAGAGCTCGGCCATAAGAATGAAAAGCTATTGAA
>AYEL01086128.1:0-15658 GCA_000484575.1 Olivierus martensii
ATTTTTCAATGCATAAAAAAAAAAAAATACACAACAATCTAGATTCGAACCCACCACCTTCAGCTTATGAGCCACGTATTTATCGAGAGCACCATCTGCGCACCTGGTGATCTGTTATCTATCGTTTTTAAGCTGAATTATGAAAAGTTCAATTTTTCAAGTGTTAAAAAATACTATTAGATGGACATATTCAACAAAAAGCTCGGACACGTATTCACTCATTTTTGATGTATTTTCACCATATGCAAGCGGATCAAAATCGGTGGGGGTCAGCTGTGTCCTCCCCTTGTGAGTATGACTGGAGAAAATGCCAGTGGAAATTTCAACTTCCCTCAACTGTAAGCTCTAATTTAACACTCCAAGTTCAATAGTGAAGGTCCCACATGCGGCTTAGAATTACATTTTTTTAAAGTTTTATAGATAATCAGATATTTTAAATGATTTTAGATGTATCTTATTCAAAATCAAATGCAATCAATTTATAAATAAGCTATAAACCTTTACAAAGTTACATAATTTTTTCACTTATTACATTATATCTGTTCCAAAGCTTGGTAGAATTCCCAAATATTTAAATTTATTGTTTTGTATGCAAAACATTCTATTAATTATATCACATTCATTCACTTTTTTCACACTGAATAATAAAACAAATATAGAATTTTGAGATCTTTGTCAGTCTGTCAAAAGAGTTAAATACAAACAGTATATATCCTTTGTCAAACTTAAGTAAAATGTATATCAGGGTGGGAAGCTGGAGCTGGAGTCGGAGCCATGCAGCTAGGAAGTTTTGGAGGAGTCGGAGTTGGATAATGCATATATTTTTATAATACGTATATTTTTTCATATTTTTTATAATTTAAAGTTTTTTAAAATTTTTATGAATAATTATTTAATGATTTGTGAGATTACTATTTATAGTTAAATATTTTATATAGGAAATTCATTTTTTCCCTACTTTTTACTATACAGTATTTTATATTTTTAATAATTTTGATTTCATTTTTACTATATAGTATTGTAATATTTTTAAAAATGCTCTTAATAATCAGAATGTCTTAAATAATTAGATATGTAACTAAACAGCTAGATATGTTGGTAAATCATTATTGAAATAAATAAATAACATTTTACAAGGAAGATTTACAAGTGTTAATGTACCTGTATAATTTAAAACTCGCTTCCATTTGATAGAGTTAAATGTGCAAATGACCTTGGCTACATAGCGCAGGAAGTCATCTGGTGGGAGACGTCACATCACAGTTGTACAAGTAAACTGTGTGTAATAGAGAGATTACAGTAATCATTTATAGATGATCTTTAATGTTTTTATATCATATCAAATGATTTAAACTCTGCAGTAAGTGTTAATTGCATTAATGGTATCTATTAATATTAAAATTTCGTGTCGGCAAATAATCGGTATTAGTTGAATTCGGACACGAAATTGTGCTATGCCACGTGGTATGATTAAGCACTTTTGTAAATTGCAGTTTCTAAAAATCGAATTCTTTTCTATATATCAATGCTTTTAAACAAATTAGATTTATATTTATTTTAATAAAATAGAATGTTTAAACTTTGATATTTTAAATTCAGATTATGTTTTTCTGGCGATATTAGTTTGTTTTGATGAGAATTCTGTACTTCAAATAGTTTGATGAACCATATGGTAGATTTTTTTTGTTAGATATAGATTAAATCAGATAGAGGCGATTTTATAAATGATAAAAGTGTGTTTTTGTTTATTTTAATATATTTAAAGCATTATTATATAAAATAAATTTTCGTAATTGAATAATTTTATTATTCAAATTTTGATTGTATTAAATGACTTTTTAATACATTAATCTGTTTTTAAAATTAAGCTTATTTTAAATTTTAGGCCATTTTTATGAAAGATATTTCAGCCATCTTTACTTGCCAAATTTATATACTTGGCTTAGGCCTATGAATTTATAAACTTTTTATCTTATTTGTCAATTTTCATTTACTTCAAAAAAATAAATAAATATGTCGTCAATATATATATATTTCATTGAAATTAAGTTAATTGACTGTTATATTTTAATTAATAACAATTAGAAATTGAAAATTTTATAGAAAGAATTATGTTTCAATTATTGATTAGGGAGCATCCATTAACTACAGCATCACATATCTGGAACACTTTTTGACTCCTCTTCGCCATTTTTTTCACATCATGCTTGATTCCCCTGACAGTGACATTACAGATTTGAAAATCTCTCTATTTAAAAATTTTTCTTTGATTACGTAAAAATAAAAAAATATAGAAAATAGAATTATTTACTTTGTTACATATATTCCTTTTAAATAATTATTATCTTCTAAATAAATCTTCAAACAACAGGTTATAAATGTAGAACTAGATACTGTAAATGTCTTACATTTTATAACAAACATATCTGGAATATCTTACATTACAGTCTTTATTTTCCTAGAAATTAAACATAAGCATTTTACATTTAAAAAAATTTTTTAATTATAAAAATGCAAAACTTTAACCATTTTTACAGTGTGATGTTATAGTTTGCATGACCCCTTCTCCTACTTTATAAAGTTACTAATCCCTTCTCCTCTAACAGCTGAAGTAATCCCTATATGTTTCTTAAAGAATGTAAGCTTAATAAAGTTCTCCCTATGACCTTTTACCAAATTAACTTGCCAATACACACTACAAATATTGCCAATGAGGTTAGGCTAAGATGGCTTAGATACACAATAATGAACATTAGGAGAGATCTCTTCAGATTAAAAAACAAGATTGCAAATATTGAAATGCAGTTCTTTAATAAATATGGACAAATCAGAGAACAGTTTTTCGGACGTTAAATCACAGCTGGTATATTATAGCCATTATTGTACATAATAGATATGTCAAAAAATTAAAATGAATATTCCATAATCAGTTAACAAAGAGAAACATATACCAGCATTAAATATAGATGATGCATTAACAGCAGTTGATGATATATGTGTACCTCCCCAGTAGCAGAACTTATACTCAAAGGACCTAATTGTGCAATTGAAGGCAACATTGCACCACAACCTTACTAACTGCATATGATGAAACCCAATGTGAGAAGATAAGGTGAGAAGTGGTAAATCAAAGGAATAAGTACATTAAATCTAAAAAAATATAACAACAAGAAAAAATCAAAGGCTGCCACAGCATAGACTAGGCCAGCGTTTCTCAAACTATGGGTCGCGACCCCATTTCGGGTCGCAAAGCGAAATGTTGGGGTCGCAAAAATTAAATTCAAACACTTGAATTTCAGTTTATATGAATGGGGTCGCAAAAATTAAATTCAAATACTTGAATTTCAGTTTATAAGGGTCGCAAAAATTAAATTCAAATACTTGAATTTCAGTTTATATGTAAGGAGTCGCAAAAATTAAATTCAAATACTTGAATTTCAGTTTATATGTAATTACAAAAATTAAATTCAAATACTTGAATTTCAGTTTATATGTAATTTCCACACACGCCCAATATTTAATGTATGACAACATATGAATTTTCAGTGTAGTTGCGTGGTTGTGTTCATCTTAATAAGTGTGTAAATGACTTATATACTTGTACGTTTTAAATGTATGACAACATATGTATTTTCAGTGTAGTTGGCTGATTGTGTTCGTAGTAAGTATGTAAATGATTTATGTACTTGTATGTTTTATTTCATATTTAAATATGTGTATAAATGATTTATGTATTTGTATGTTTTATTTCATATTTAATACCTGGGATCGGGAAAAATGTCATAATGAAAAATGGGGTCATGAATGAAAAAAGTTGGCAAAAAATGTCGTAATGAAAAATGGGGTGATGAATGAAAAAAGTTTGAGAGCTAGTAATGAAAAATGGGGTCATGAATGAAAAAAGTTTGAGAAGCGCTCGTAATAAAAAATGGGGTCACGAAAAATCTCATAATGAAAAATGGGGTCGTGAATGAAATGGGGTCATGCATGAAAAAAGTTTGAGAAGCGCTGATCTAGCAGAGCTAGTAATGAAAAATGGGGTCATGAATGAAAAAAGTTTGAGAAGCGCTAGTCATAAATGAAAAAAGTTTGAGAAGCACTGCACTAGGCATTAAATTCTTGAGGAAGACATTAGCTGAAGTAATTTATGAATGATCCTTTATTGTTCATAATTAAACATTTTTGATATTGGTAAATAAAATTAAATTTAACTGCATAGTCATAAATTTTCAAGTTATTTGATATTTACCAATATCAAAAATAAATTTATTAGATGAGGCTAACTTGAAAATTTATATGATTATTAGATTTTCTAGACTTTTCTGCAGTATATTACTCAATCATAATGAATCATTTGAGTTCATTAATAATATCAATATATTGATAGGCAACCTCTTATTTTGATGATGATATAGGTTAGAATTTATTAAAATTTAAATTTAACTGCATTAATAATTACTTGTGTTGAAAAGTGTGATGTAATGATAAATTATTACATTAATTTATTCTAAAAATAAATAAATAAATATGATGTTGAGGGATCAAGAGCAGATGCAAAGATGTTATCATCCCATAGTATAGTCTAATATTATGTTTACAAATTTTGAATATTTATAATTTTTAATAAATAAAACATCTTTTAATCCATTCTATGTTCTGTATGTATAAATACAGTAAAAATAAATTAGATTAAATTTAAATTAAAACTATCATTAATCACTAACATTAAAAGAATAAATTATAAAAAATTGGCCTCATAAATTTTTTCTATATTTGTTTCTCTTAACAATGTATTTTTGCAGCACTATGATAATTATTCTTGATACATTTTTGATCTGACATCAGTGACAATTACACTTACCATGACCTTGACTTCTAATCTTTAGATATATGCTTATTAAATATAGCTAGAGATGAATTATAACAATTTCTAAATTTGAGATCTTATTGCCACTGGAAACCTAATTTAAATTGATCCTGAAAATATTCATTAGGAATTCATTCAAGCGTGTTCTAAATATGATCAATAATATGCTGCATACAATTCAAAAAATTATTTGACCATTTTAAAGAAAGAATAATTAGGCTTTGAAATCACATAAGAAAATACATATAAGGGGTAAAATAATTAATTTATATTTAATTATTTTTAGTATGTAACTTATTTAATATTTCATGTTAAAGGAATTCAGCCCATGTATATATATTTTTATTTATGAAGATAATTTTTGTTTTACAAAGAAACCATGTTATCATTGATTATTTAATATACTATTATTTGTTTAAATCAATAAGTATTATAAAACAAAATTTTATTTTACATAATAATTCGAGGTAGTACCATAGTGGGCTGAGCGAATCGCTCTGGAAAATACTACATCTAATGTGTATGGGTTCTGTGGCTACGTGATTGTTATTTATGGTGACGTGCAGTGTTGTTCTCCAGTGTTGCATTATGTTTTGTAGGAATGTGATGTACTTGGTATTGATTTTGTAGATTTGTAGTGTCTGTATGAGCCAAGAATGTGGTGTACTGTCAAATGCCTTTTTGTAATCTATGTAAGCTATGTGTAAGTGTCTGCGTTGTCTGTGTACCTGTTTTAGTATAGTTGTGTTGATGATCAGCTGCTCTTTGCACTCCATGTGACTTCTACGGCAGCCTTTCTGTTCTGTGAGAATGTTGTTTTCTTCGATGTGTGCGTATATTTTGTTGGAGACATGAGATTAAAATTTTGTGTAGTGTTGGTAAACAAGTGATTGGTCTGTATTGTGATATGAGGCTAAAATTTTGTATAGTGTTGGTAAACATGTGATTGGTCTGTCTAGGTTAAAATTTTGTATAGTGTTGGTAGACGTGATTGGTTTGTATTGTGATGGGTTTCCAGTGTTTGTGCTCTTGGGTTTCATGAAAGTGATGTTGTGTATAAGGAAGGAAGATGTGTCTTTTGGTTCATGTATGATATTTGTGAGATGTTTGGCCAGTAGGTCATGAAAACAGGTAAAATGTTTGTACCAGAAATTCTGGATGCCATCACACCTGGGGCTTTCCAGTTGTGTGTGCGTCTTATTGTGTTTGTGAGTTCTTCGATAAAATGTTTGTACCAAAAATTCTGGATGCCATCTATACCAGGGGCTTTTCCCAGTTATGAGTGTATCTAATTGTGTTTGTGAGTTTTTCAGTAGTAATGGTGGTATAGAGCAGTTCATGATTCACAGAAGAGGAGACACGAACATACGTTTAATGTTCGTGTCTCCTCTTCTGTGAATCAGCTGGCTCTCTGGTTGTGTGTAACTGGCACTGTCCACAGGGCAGACCAGAAGCTAGTGAGTGATTGTTGTGTAGGTATTTCTGTGTTTGTTTAGGCTCTTTAGTGTTTATCTTTCTGTAGAATTGTCTTTTCATTGTTTGTGAATAGTGTGTTGTCATGTTTACGTGCTAGACTGGTTTTATATTATAATTTTTCCTGCTTATTCTCATCAGATATATTTTCATATGAAATTTTTTGCAGTAAATTATTGATATTACATATAGGCATTTTTTACAAAGATATATCATTTAAACAAACAAAAACATTTCTGCAACTGCTATTCAATAAAATAACAACTTTAAATATCAGCACTTCAGCAGTCAATGTCATTTCACTATTTTATTAAAACTCAAAAAACGCTTTTGGTATCGTTGATACCATCATCAGTTTACAAATTCAATGGATCAAATTCAAAATATAACATAATCCAGGTTTTACATTTTGAAAAACGTCACATAGAACATTTACATATTTCACATAAAATTAACTATTTTATAGGAATAATTTCCTATAAAATAGTTAATTTTATGTGAAATATGTAAATGTTCTATGTGACGTTTTTCAAAATGTAAAACCTGGATTATGTTATATTTTGAATTTGATCCATTGAATTTGTAAACTGATGATGGTATCAACGATACCAAAAGCGTTTTTTGAGTTTTAATAAAATAGTGAAATGACATTGACTGCTGAAGTGCTGATATTTAAAGTCGTTATATCATTTAATTAATATAAATGATATATCATTTAATTAGTATATCTTTTAAAAACTTTTTTAATTAACAGAAACTGTAAGATATAAAATAATAATTATATATTGTTCTAGATAAATTTAATTTTTAATATAATTTAAAGAGCTCTTTCTGGCCTACATAAGACTTGGCAATGTAAAAAGTCAAATTTTTACATATTTTAAATCTACCCACATTATTACCTAATGATTATAGTAAATTACAAATATTCTATGCTACATGACTATAAGGCAGGAGAGATGAGATAATTATTATAATGTCATGATATCTTTATGAATAATAACATTATTGTTAATGTTATTAATTTTTGTTATATAAGTATGTGAAGAGGTTAACTCTGATCTATTCTGTTATTATTTAATATTCTCTTTTATTATTTATCATTATTTTCAGTATTATTTAACGTATTATATTTTAGTTTAAGAATTAACTTACTTTCCACGTTCTCCGTCTCAGTATTTAGCAGTTGTGTGTTACAGAACAGAAATCCGTCTTTCGAACGAGCTCTCTTGGTCCTTGGTATCATCTAATCTAAATAAGTTTACCACTGATCTGATGTGAGACTATAAAAATGATCTCTTATTGATGTTTTGTTCGGTGCATAATTAATTTGTAAAGAGGTGACATGAATTTATTTAATCTGTAAACTAATAAATTTAAATTTGTTGCACGAATTTATGTAATTGAAGTCATGTGGGACTGTAAGTCACTTAGTATAAAAACGTACGCATCCAACGGCACCATGAGATGTTTGTATTGAAGTAGAACTGGTTAAGTGACAATTGAATTTTTTGTAAAAATCTACAGTGGCTTAAAGTTTATATCGGTGGTGGAGGTATTAGTATTAAATTAATATTTAAAGTTATATTTATTGTGAATATTTGATTTTTGGATATTTGATATTTGATTAAATAAGTTTGGTTGATAATTTGAATTGTGCTTTATTATTGCTTGAATAAAGCTTTATTTACACTTTTGTAAGTGTTTTGAGTCAAATAAATTTTATATTTTATTATTTAAACTTTGTTTTGGGAATTTATTCAATTTATTAGTATAAGTTTCTAACTTTGTTTTTGTCTTTTAGATCTAACACTTAATTGATACTTCTAGTTGTAAGTTTCTGGTTTTGTTTTTGTTGTGTAGATGTTAATTCTTGATAGATTGCTTTGGATTTGATATATAATATTCAGTTAGGAAATAGTAAAAAGAACTGAACTTAGGTGGACTCTGATAATTATAAACTAAACCTAACAGTTTTAATGACTCTTTGCAGAGTCATTAAAACCGTTAGGTTTAGTTTATAATTATTACTATTGGTATTTTTTGAAATTAGCAACTTTGCAAGTATTATAATACTATTAGGTCTTCCCATAAATAATGTCATTTTCTGCATGTCCCACAGAATACTGCTTCTGATGACCAGACAATGAAGTAGACCAAAGGCATTATACGACTTATCGCATAGCATGTTCTTCAGATAATATCAGGCAGAGAATAACAGCTGTACATATAGGAAATGGTAGTATCTGAAGAGCTCATAAGGCATATTATGGTATGAGTTTAAACAAGGGCATATGGCAACTGTAATGACATTAAACATCAATGTCATATATGGGCATGGTACCCTGAATGTCAGAAAGTGTCAACACTGGTTCCTGAAGTTCCAATTTGAGAACAGGATCCTCACGGATATGCTGACCTGTTGAGCTGGAAAATGATGCCCTGAGAATTGCCGTTGAGGAGAATCCAGAGGCAACACTCAAGGAATTGGCCACAATCATCCATTCATCCCATTCAACTGTTCACAGGCATCTACAGGACCTTCACTATGTGTCAAAAATGAGTAAGTGGATACCTCATGAGCTCACATCACAAAGTCTGCAACAACATGTGGACATTTGCAGTTCTTTGCTCTCCTGTGAAAAGGAGGAGCTGTTTTTGAAAAGAGTGATTATAGGAGATGAAAAATGGATTCTATGCTACAGCATTAAGTACAAACATCAGCGGCTTCCTAAACAGATTGTGCCTGCAGCAATGGCTAAATCATGACATATTCCACATAAGGTTTTAATGAATGCTTGATGGGATATGCAAAGTATAATCCATTATGAAGTTCTGCCACTGAACCAAATCATTAGAGGGGAGGTCTACTGTCAGTAGCTAGAGCAGTGATGGTGAACCTATGACATGCATGTCAAAGGTGACACGCCAAGAAATATTGGGTGACATGCAGTGTTTACAAACGGTCATCGCCCAAGAACAGTCAACAGGCATTGTTCTTACTTTGTTTGTACTCCGGTCACTTTTTGTTTGCTTCCTTGCATGTACTTGCATTTGGAGAATGAAGAAGAGTGCCACTATGAACAGGAAATTTGGGGTGCATTCGTAGAAATGTAGGCAACAACCCTGAGTCACACTGGTGACGACCCTAACAGTTTTTTTAAACGACTGATGCCATTCAATTTACAATGGTTACAACTGGTAGTTATAACCCCGGTCGCAACAGAAATGACCCAGCTGAGGAGATGGATTAATAGTACCATGTGACCAGGTTGCTTTATTTCAAGATGGTGAAAGAAACTGCTTATCAGTGTTCTGAATGTCCATTTCATAGTTTAAGCTATATAGGTGTATTAAATCATTGCTGATTACAAGAATTATAAAACAGCATTTTATTTTAATACTTTACATAACAAACATTGAATATATATTATTGCAAGAGATTTTTCTTAAAACAGTTTTCTCAGATGGTGATAAATTTTTCCTTTTAATATTTCTTTCCTTTAAAATATCCAACATTAAATTTGTTTCTTATAGGTTTTCAGACTCTATCATTATTGACAAACAAATTTATTGTAGATATAACTGTTTGTTTTTTTGACTTTCAAAAACAACCGCCATGTTATAAAAATCACCATACACGTGGTTAAGTGACCAGTATTATTCATAGAAACACATCTCTGGCTTTGACCAATGACATCATCCGGTCACGACTGGGCAATTTCTGTGGGTTGTTGCATGCATTTATACGAATGTGCCTTTGGAGTGCTTGGAACTGATTACAAGACACTTTTAGCACCCTGAAAAATCTAGCGATGGCTTTACTCACAATTTTTCCCTCTACATACTTTTGTGAGACCTTATTCTCAGTGTTAAATAATATTAAAACTAATAAAAGAAACCGATTGATAGATGAAGTTAGTAGCTCTTGCTTGGGTTTGAAGTATGAGAAATACCAACCTTCAGTTGAAGATTTAGCAAATGAAATTCAGCAACAAAAAAGCCACTAATATAAAGAATTATTTGTTTTTGCTTTTTTAATAAATAAATATATCAAAAATATAACTCTTTTTTACTAGAGCTACAAATATCACAAAATTATGGATATTTCTAGATGTGACACGGCACTCGAATTAAGCTAGGTTTTTTTTTATGAATTTTGACACACTGAGCTCAAAAGGTTTGCCATCACTAAGCTAGGGCATCTATGCATTGCCTAAGAGGAAAAACATCTGGCACTCTTAATCATAAAGGAATGGTTACCTTGTGAAATGACACATGGCCAGAATGGCTTATGCCAAGTTACAAGAGTTTGGATGGGGAAAAACTTTGAAATGTCAAGAGGTGCACCGAACCCTGTCTGAGTTTATGGATCGAAATTCATGGACTTCTTCGAGTCTGGCATTCAAAAACATGCTGAACAGTGTGAGAAGGTTATAAATACTGGGGGCATTTATTATGATGATTAAAAAATCTGTTCCAAGCAAATTTTGTTTGTTTTCTTCACATGTGCAGGTTGTGCACTGCACAAAAGCACTAAACTATAAAGGAGCCAAAAAATCAGGGCTGGGGTGTCGGCAGGAAAATGTGCTGACACCAATGCCTACATTATTTTATTTTTTTTTTTTTACCGACACCGAATCCTCTGATAGTAAACACGCACAAATGATTTTTTAGAACACATTTTTATTCAATATTTATTACTGAAAAAATTATTTACTTGCCAAAAAAAGAAAATAATTATTCAATACGTTTTTTAAATTTAAAACTAATAAATTATGAGCAATGAGAAAGTTATTGCTGACACTGACACCGACACCTCCTAAAACTGTTGACACCTGCCGACATCCCAGCCCTGCAAAAAATGATTGGAAAATATTCACTACAAAAAAATTATTTTTTTTTTTAAAGTAATTAGTAATTTACATTAGGTTATAGAAAAAATTTTTAATTTCCAAAATTAAAAAAATGGCACTCGCGTATAAATATTTAATACAAAAATTGTATTGTAAAGTAATAATGTAATTTTGAAAACTAAATAATTTATTGCAGGGGTGCAAAATCAATTTCTGTCAACATTGGTTTCTGTACAAAGGTACCTTATATATCAGTGCCGGCACTGCACACATGCAAAAAACGACATTACTTATGGGATGACTTGATATCATGTAAAATTCAGAATTGTACTATGTATTATATTATGGAAATGATTTTGAAAATATTTTACATCTGAGAATTTTTTACATAAAATCAAATTTATGTAAGTTGTATTTGCATAATTTCTGTACTAAAATTTCTTCCCATATGCAATTTGTTCTTATGATGAAATTTTGCTATTATGTTTGAAAATTCTATTATGACTTAATTTTTATTAAAACAATCATCAAAATAAAATCTGATTTAATATATTTTAGATAGATAGTATTGGATTCTTTAAATTTTAATTTTCTAAAAATTTAATTAGTTACTATTAATTTTCAAATTATTTTGGATAAATTTAAAATTCATCTTTAATGAAAATTTTAAAATAAAAATAAAGCCTCAGTGATTTATATATTTATTGCTGCATTAGGCATAAATTCCCCAATTATTATTATATGGCATTTAGTAGCATGGAAATTCAAAATTAATGACAACAGCAGAATTAATAGGTGCTAATTATCTTACTGCAGTATAGTATATATTTGATAGTACAATAAAATATTTATTTTAATGTTTTTGAATTTAATGATTTTTATTTAATTTAATACTTTTGGAAATTTTTTAAACATTTTTAGATAAAATGGCAGCAAATTTCTGAAATTCAAAAACTGATTAGAAATGATCTTTAAATGAGAAATAATCCAAATAAATTTCTTTTATTCTGAAGAATATTTTCAGCTACCTTATTGCCTATTCTTAAGGATAAAAAGTACATACTAATCAGAATGCTTTTCATTTAATAACTATATATTAAGTTTAGAATGAAAGAACTTTTAATATAATTGATTAGAAATTTTTACATTGGTATTAATGGGAATTGAGTTTTTGTTTTTAGAAATTTTTTGTTAATGAATAATTTTGAAGGAATGTATTAATTAGATTCATAAAATGAAGGAAATATTTAGGGAACTCCATAATTAATTAAAAATCAAAATATAATCTAAATAACTCCTAGCTGCATAATAAGAAACTTAAAAAGTGTCATTATGACATCTATACTGGTTAAAATTAGCTTTAAAATTGGACATCAAAACCAAAGAATTCTAAAAGCTTAAATAAATGAAAAAATGAAAATCTTCGGAAAATAGATAATTTTAGTTCTTTCTTGAACTTCTTGTTATTTAATACAATATAGTAGATAGATTTATGTGATTAATTTGTCTAGAAAAATTCTGTGTAAGTTGATAACTGCCTAAGTCCAATGATGCTTAAGTTCAATATATACAAATGAGTATATTAGCAAACAGAAAGGTCAAATGAAATTTATGAATCTACATTAATCATAGATAAGAAAAGGCCTTAATTAATTTTTTAAACTCAAGCACATTTCAGTAGTAATTATGCACACTATTATTTATTTAGTGAAGTGCTTTCAATACAAAACCATCTTCAGCACTAAAACTATAGGATCAAACGTAATAATGATGTTACATTCAATTTATATGTTTGATCCTATAGTCTTTAGTACTGAAGATGGATGTACTGAAAACTAGAAGTAATGGTTTGTAATGAAAGCACTTCACTAAATAAATAATAGTGTGCATAATTACTGCTGAAATATGCTTGAGTTTAAAATATTAAGTTATAATAATTCTAAGTTGAAATAATCTGAAGGATTTAGATAAGCGGGGCTTAACTAATATTTTTGCAAAAGTGTAAATTGTTTATTGAATTTTTCATTAGCATTTTATGGAAATTTAAAAAGTTAAAAGACTTAAGCATCTGCAAATCTCTGAAGCTATATAAATCATGGATCTACTGTATATATTAGTCTTATGAATCCAAGAAAGAAATAATTAAACATTTTGAGAAAATTAAAAAAATTTTATTAATATTTTGAATTTCAATCTATATCATATAACTCATAAAATAGCTTAGTTTATGCATTTTTTTTAATAGGTAAAACGATTAGAAAAGTGGGATAAACAGAAAATGCCTGATAACATGGATACTTTACCAAAAGCAAGGAAAAATTTAAATAGCAGTAGCAATGGAGGTATTTTATCAATTTCAACTATTTCTGTGCAAGCTTCTTCTTCTTCAATAGCTAGTAGGGCAAGATTAAAAATGGAAGAATTAAAAGAAAGAGAAGAATTAGTTCTTTGGAAACAACCAATAACTACAATGAGATATTTTATTAATCAGTTACTTATTCTTTTGCAGAATTTTTTCATTAAGTAAGTTTATTACCTTCATTTGAAAAAAAATATTTTTCACTCTATAACATATATTATTTATTTTTAGATTATGGCAGTTCAAATGGTTAGTAGTATTTATTTTAACACTAATTGGTTTAGGAATTCTTGTTTATCATATGGAAGGTCCTCATCAAAAGGTAATGTGATATGAAATTATAAATATTAATATAAAAATTTATATATAACTCAAAAACTACTTGATATCAAATTACGTAAAGTTCAATATCATCAAAGCACAAATAGCAGTCAAGGAAAAAATAACTTTTATTAAAAGAAACTAATAATGTTTTCCTTTAAACGTTTTAAACATTATTAGTTTCTTTTATTAAAAGTTGTTTTTTTCCTTGACTGCTATTTGTGCTTTGATGATATTGAACTTTAAATATATAGAATAAAGTCCATATAGAAAGTATTGTAATCTATATACTTAGTTTTCCCCTAGAAAAAACATCGCATGTGATGTCATAGTCTTTAAACCAATAAAAACAAAGATGGCTATATTGGTTACTTCTTCCTGTTTTAACAATGCTTAATTAGCAGTAAACAGAAAATCCAAATAGAATGACTGGTCAGTTAGTATGAACAATAGAATTAGAGTAAGGAAAATTATATTATTAAAAAGAAAATTAAATTTCTTGAGAAGGAAAATTGAGACTTATTTAGTGGGAGATATTACATTATAACTTGGGAAACATTTAGATGTGAATAAATTCTCTGTTATAAAAATGAAAAATAATAAAGCTGTTGTAAGAATAAAGATGATATAAAAGAACATCAGAATATTTGAAGTGGCTTTCATATTGTGCAGTCTGTAAAAGAGAAAATGGAAGATTCTTAATATGAAACTAATTTTGCCATTGTTTTTATTTTCTATAAATGAAAAATTTAGTATTTTCTATAAATTTAAATTCATTTTTATTATATTTCCTCACTCCTTTCATCAATAGAACCTTTGTCTTGGTAACTAATTTTGCCAACTATTTACTTCCAGCAATGGAATCCCATGGTTAATGAAGATTTTTAGTGGATGCTTTATTATTTTAAAATAATATATTAACATATTGAATACAGTATTAGGCAGTTTTTTATACATTTATATATTTAGTCTATTTTAATATCATAATTTTTAAAGTTTTATAAATTTCTGAAAATAGTATGTTCAAAAGTGCAGAAATTCATAACCCGAATATTTGTGACTAGAAGTATGTTTGTATTATTGAATTTTTTTACTAAGTTTAAATGCAGTAAATGTATTGAAAAGAAACTTAATATAAATAATTATTAATGAAAAAATTTTATATTATTTTTTCAATAACTTTTTACTTTATTGTTGAATGGTGCTAATTAGAGACATATATATTATATCCTTGATAGATCAGGTCATGCTTGGCAGGGTTCAAAACAAACTCTGTTGAGGGATTACCTGTATATTTTGTTTGTTAAAAGTATTTTCTAAGTGCATTATTAAAATGTTGGCAAATATTTTAATAGTCTAGTTTAGTAGTCTGTTTTAATAGTCTAGTATTCTAGTAGTAGTATATTTTAACCCTTTGTGCTCCTAAGAAATATTTTTCTTAACGGTCTACTGCTCTAGTGTGTCCATTTAAAAAAAATTATGATTTTTTTGTTTTTTTGCCATAACTTTTTTGCATTTTAATATTTTGACATGAAAAAATTGGATTTTGTCAACAATATACCGTACTCTGATACCCTTTTTTAGTTTTGGATGAAGAATCAAAAGAATAAGAGAAAAAAAATACGAAAGCAATTAGGCCTAATTTGAATATGTAAATAATACATAATTTTTCAAATTATTCATGATTTCGGGCATTGGATAAAAAAAATTTTTATATATTTACATTCTTGATGATATTCCGCATCTAATAATACCAAATACTTCATAATTCTAAAAAATTTT
>AYEL01086130.1:0-10305 GCA_000484575.1 Olivierus martensii
CAAATACACAGAACTCTCACAAGAAATTAAGCATCTCTAAGGAATGCAAATGGTAGTCATAGTACCCATCATTCTCTCCTCCACAGGAATAATCCCTCACACACACTACACAAAAGCCTCAAAATACTAGATTTACATCTCAAGACATACATAACACTACAAAAAGCATCTGTACTCAATACATGCAACATAGTAAGAAAGTATACATCTCAAGACATACATAACACTACAAAAAGCATCTGTAATCAATACATGCAACATAGTAAGAAAGTTTCTCAACATTGACACAGATAGTTAGTTAAATTACAATTAAACATCACAAGTAGCTATGTTTTGACTTGTGTCCGACATAGCACTTTGCTCCGGAGATACTCCATACCCACTTTGATGTTAATATAATAATAATAATTTTCTAATACAAATATTTAATTTATTGTTTTTCTTCTCAAAATAAGAAACTATAAAAATATTACATAATTTGTGAATGGGTTTCATTTTTCAAAAATTATTTTTCTAAATGAAAACTTTAATTGATATTTTGGAACACTTTTACATAAAACTTATTAGAATTTTACAAATTTTTGGCATGTCATGTCATTTATTTTTGTTTCACTGATATAGATAATTAAATTTGACTTCCATAACTAGCTCAGTTTATATAAAATTTTATTGAGTTATTTATATATTTATTTCATTGAACAAATAAAGAATAATCATTTATCCATGAAAAATATGCAAAAATATGGATTTTATAATATGAGAAATTTTATATAAACTGAAACCAGAAATATTATAAAAATATTCAATTTATATTTCAAACAATATAATTAAAAATATAATGCTTCATATCTTAAAATTACAAATTTGTCATATTAATAAAATTATAAAACTGACCATTTTTTTAAGTTCTCTTTGCCATGTTTCTTTAATTTGTTTTCTTGATTTTTCATGTTCTGACCTTCTGTTTGAAAGTTGCTAAATAAATATAAAATTCAATAATTAGAATAAATATTATATCAAAAATTTACAATTGAGCCATTTATTTTAAAAGTGGCTTATTAGTGAACATTTAAAAGTGACCATTTATTTTAAAAGTCCATTTTTCAAAAAAATAATGTTACAATTCTATGTGATCTTTTCATTTTTAAACAATTACCAATTTGTTCAAATTCACTGAGATTTTGTTAATAGAAAATTAACTAGAAAATGGAATGTATGATCTTTTCATTTTTAAACAATTTACACCAATTTGTTCAAATTCACTGAGATTTTGTTAATAGAAAATTAACTAGAAAATGGAATGGTAAAAATTTTATTTTGAAAGTGGCTTAAGTCCATATTTGAAAGCTAAAGTTTGCATATATACAAATGCTTCTCATAGCAATAAACAGTCAATTAATAAATTTTAAATGTCATTAGATATTATTCTGGCAAACTGCTGAATGAGGTAAAAACCAGATAAAGTTTGCATTTATACAAATGCTTCTCATAGCAATAAACAGTCAATTAATGAATTTTAAATGTCATTAGATATTATTCTGGCAAACTGCTGAATGAGGTAAAAACCAGATATTTGTTTTGCTTGTACATAAGCATCATCATAAATCTGCTTTCATCACAACATACAATGTCTACAACAATAGAAATCTTTAAAATTGCAATAAAATGAATGATTTTTGCACAGTTTATTGATCTATGTGTTATTTTAGGTTTATATGTCTGTTTTAAGTATTATTTTGTGATTAGTTTCTGATAAGTTTCTTTTTGAAATAGAAGTTAGTAGAAGTGATGCAGATAAACCATGTGACTTATCCACTTAGTTTGTTGATTAAAAAAAAAACAAAAACATTGCAGGGACAAAAGAGGTCCAAAATAATTAAATGAAATTTTTAGGATACAAATTTGTAGATTTAAACAAAAACATCACAGGGACAAAAGAGGTCCAAAATAATTAAATGAAATTTTTAGGATACAAATTTGTAGAATTTTTTTTAGTTCCAGAGTTTTATAAGAATTTTTCTAGAGAATCAGGAATACAAGGAGCTATATATATATATGGTTTACAGAAAAGTGGCCTCTCGCATTTCGCCTCCCACAATTCATCTCCAGCACTTTTTGTTCCCTGCACATTTCGCCCCCTGTAGTGGCACCTCACATTTCGCCCCCTGTAGTGGCACCTCACATTTCGCCCCCTATAGATAATGAGTAGGATACAAAATTGTAAATACAGTCAACTCTTGATAACTCTTGAATTTTTATTGAAATCCCAGCCCCTTTAGTGGAGATTCGATGTTAATGGTCTGTGATTGTTTACAAATTAAACCTAATTAATTAGCAAAAATTAAAAAAGTGAAATCTCGCTTAATTTTCATTTAAATTTTTTGATAATTTTACAATTTATTACTTTTTTATTGTCTTTCTAAAGATGTAAAAATTTTTTCATTCAATTAGACAAACTGTGCTACTGTAACTATAATATGTAAGTAGACTTGTAATAATAATTATTTAACAAGTGTAATATCAACAAATTAATTAAAGATGTAAGCAGTTTTCGATACAGTATTAAATATTTACAAACACCATTACACCAAAAATGCTTGTTATATAGGAGATTTAAAGCGAAATAAAAAATACACAATTTAATCAGTTGTAATGTTGAGAAAACAAACTTTTTGGAAATATAAAAATGGGTAAAAGTGCATCCATACCTCTCCTTCTATCCGTGCTACTATATGAATATGAATCACTGCAATTAATGCTATTTATGGTAACAAGACCTATATAAAAAACAACAAAGAAAAATTATTTTGACAATATTTTAATATTAACCAATTTACGATTAAGGATAATAATAATAATGAAAACATAGATAAAAATATAAACAAAACGAAATAAACAAAATACGAAACTCGTGATGCAAATTGAATGTTGCGAGGAGGAATTAATTTTCATTCGGGTTAGGTCTTTGTCAGCTGATTTTGTGTCGTTTGTAGCCAACTATAGTTTGGTTTTTAATTTATTTCCTAACTTAAAATGCAATATGAATTAATGCATATCAAAAGAATAGTCAAAGATTTTCAAAATCGTAATCTGATTGACCTTAGAGGCATTGCATACAAATTCCAGTTTTAAACAATAATGATGTGCATTTATTATATTAAAATGAAATAAATTAGAATCATTAAACACTTGGTGTATTATTCACATTTTGTAGCCTACTCATTATCTACAAGGGGGTGAAATGAGTTGGGGACAAAATACAAGGGCGAAATGTAGGAGGCAAATTGTGGGATGTGAAATGCGAGGGGCCACTTTTCCGGATCCCATATATATATATATAATATATATAATTTTTGACTGTATAATTATTTTGAAAGTAAATAAATATTCTAATTTTATTTTTTATAATAAATAATAATATGCATATAATTTTGCATTTTATGGCTATGATATTTCTTTTCAAGGGACTTATGCTTTTTCAAAAATTAAAAATGACATACCATTAATTTTGAAAGTAGCTTCAGTCCATTTATGACCACCATATGTATCCTACTTTTTAAATAATGTTTATTAAACTGATTGGGTTAATAAATTATATATTTTCCTAAAATGCAAAAATATTTATTAGTAGTTATCAGTAACCAATATTTTAAAATTGATTCCGATGCAAACCCTTAAATATCTCAATTTAAAAACAAATGGACTTAAGCCTCTTTCAAAATAAACAGTTCAATTATTCTATTTATTCAAATGAAAATTATATACAGGTAAGTTTCTGCCTTTCTGAGCTAATTCATTCCTGGAGTGAACTTGTTAAGCAAGAACTCAAACGAATCAATTTGTCATAGATGTAATGTTAAAACCTGGAATTCTATTCCCAACAAGGAACTTAACCATAATAAAATTAAGTAAAGGTCAACAAAATCAATAGTATATGATTAAACAATGATTTATTTATCTAAATAAATGAAAATATAGTATTTAAAATCAAATAAATTATAATAATAAAGAAATTATTTGTGTTACATTAATGTTAAAGAATTTTTATTTTTCATTATTATTGACAGATAAGTAGATGAGCTTTAATGCATATAAACTATTATTTTAGACACAATCCAGGAATAGAACAAATGCTGATAAAACAAAATACAATACTTCTGCTTTTAGTTGTCATTTTGAATTTTCTAATTTTGAAGTAGATGATGCTACAAAACAAATTATACTGTATTATATAGCTATGTATGTTGATTTGAATGCTTTTTTATGAATTTTTAAAATTTATTTACTCAATTAATGTTCTTATTTCTGATACTTTATATATGAAAAAACTTATAAATCGCATACTTTTTCAAAATTTTTGCAGCATTGCAGAATTATTTAAATTTTGCATAGTGTTTATTCAAATTAGAATAAAATAAAAATTAAAGTGTTATTATTAATGAATAAAAATAAATACAAATATTTTAAGAATTCACTATTTAAGAAATTTAAAAAAATTTTAAGAGTTCAAATTTTAAGAGAGAAGAGTTTTTTGCAATACACTTTTCTATAAATCATTTTATCATTAATAATACTATATAATTCATCTGATAATTAGTTGCACACTTATTATAAAAATCTTTTCAAAATCTTAACAATTATAAGTAAAGTTATTTAAAAAATTCATAAATTATATATAAAACAGTGGGAAAGAATATATGATTTGACTACATATGTACTATATAATAAATATATTATTATTATTCATTTTATTTAAGATAGAGCCATTCATTATTCTATCAGTTTAAAACAAATGATAAAGATAATGATAAACATATATCTTTTGGCAAAAATTCAAATTTAATTAAATTTTTTAAAATAGAATACAGAAAAAATTTTTCACATATAAAATTAATCAGCATAATCATTAACAGTAAACAGTTATATGAAAGAAATGTAAATATTACAGTCTACTAGTATTTTAAGTTACTACTATTTAAAATAAACATGTTTATATGTTTACATAGATCAATGCTGGATCTAGGGTGAGGCAAGTGAGGCAGTTGCCTAGTGCAAAAATTATGAGGGCATGAAAATAGAGTTGCAATTTTACACACAATTTTGGCATATTTATCTTGACAAGTTTGACTATATTTATCTTGACAATATTTTGTGCTGTAGAGTCGGTACAAAACATAATGGTGTATTTTTCTGATGGATAATACTTATCAAGAGAGAGAGTAAGCAGTGTGAATTAAATTGTTATTAATTACATTATTGAATGACAGTCAGTCTAAACAAAATAAATATTTGTTTTCCTCAAGTTTTCCCGCCTTGGCATATCACAATCAGGATATCATAATCACAAATATGCTTTATTTATTACTATTGTTTTTAACATAGAAACCTAAATTGGAATTATATACAATATAATTCCAATGTGATTTTAAATTAAATATATTATATACTTTTATTTTCATTAAAAGCTGTATAAAATCTCAGTCTAGGTTTATTGTCTCCCAATCCAACCCAAGTTTTTCTTATGTTACTTAATATGACTATGTATCTGACATCATTATATTTCCAGTTCCAAAGTATCAGATATGTTTATGTATTAATGTGCATGAGTGAAGAGGAGAGGGGGATTGCCATTTTTTAATGTTGCCTCAGGTGACAAAATATCTAGATCCAGAGCTGACATAGATTATAATAAAAAGTTGATAATTTTCATTATCTAGATATTAAAGTTCTAAAAAAAATAAAGCATAATCAATTTTAATTATAATTTATACTCCCAATATTTTTATATATGAAAGAAATATATTTATGTTTATTGTGTGTGACATATGTGAACTAAAAATATTCAACTTGTACACAGTCATACATATTTAATATAATTCAATGAAACAAACAGTTCAAAATGAAAATACCAAAATAAAAAATATTCTTAAAAGAATTAAACTACTATAAAAGATAAAAAGAAATAAAAGGAAATAAGTTACCATATGAATAAAAATATTCTTAAAATTATATAAAAAAATTATCAAGAAAAATTTTTTTTTAATTTAAATATTTTTCATCCTTTGAATTAACTTCATGTGAAACAAAGAGTGATGTCTTAAGACAACTTCAATCCATGATAATGTCATTACAAGATTCCTTGATGTCATTGTGATATAACAAACAGATGACATCATGACATAATATTAATAAATGATCACAAAATTTTATACTTTAACAATTTCAAAAAAAAAAAACAAATAATTGCTACTAGTTGTAATTCAATTATTTTTATGATAAAATCACATTTCAATAACATGAAAGTTTGAAATAACAAATGAAATAAATGTGCAAAATAATTTTCCAATTAATAAAAATTCTTCCTAGGGACAATACAATGAAGATAAGTGAAATGATCAATTTTTGGTTAGTACAATACACAATATCACAGCATTACAAATTTCAATGCTCCTCCAGATAAATATTTTTCAAATCAGAGCAAAAAGACATAATAGTAAGTTCATGAATATAACCATATAATCATAACCATTCTTTAATACAACCCTCAAGCTGTAAAAGAAATCAATATGCAAATAATCAAAACTAAGTTTTCCTTAATATATTGTATTTATTTTTAAATAATATCCAGTCAATGCAAGACACAATTTGCTAATATATATAAGATCAAAGATATATAATAACCATCATAACATAATGCATATGTACAAATTACATCATATTTTGATAGTTATTACAACAAACATATAACTTTTATTAACAATCAACTAACTGATAGTAATGCTATCAGTAGCAATATTAATTATTATTGTTATTATTATTATTATTATTATTATAGCTGTATCATAACCTTGATAAAAATTATTTTCATATCTAAAATTAAAAAATTTTATTACTTTAATGTTTTTTTATACAATTAAAATTGTTTAAATCTGGGAATTGTCTAGTATAGAAAATTAATGAAAAGACAATTAATGATTTGTATGACAATTTATATAAATCTAAAACATTGAGTTTTTCCATTCATATAATAATAAAAGATTGCAATGTATAAAATAATCAAAAATTTCAACTCAATAATTGACTAAATTTCCTAACAGTGTATTTAATTCAATATTCAGATTCAGAGTAAAATTTATAAATTCTATTAATAATAAATGCAGTATATTAATAAAACTGATCTATAAACTAAAATTTTTAATCGGGTAATTGACAATATAAAATAAATATAAAAACATTTCTGAGAAAAGAAAATAAAGTTTTTAAATAAATTTTATGAAAAATATAATTGAAGTTAATTAAAAATATACTGAAAATGTTCCACATTCATATTTTAAAATTTTAAATTAAATATATTAGTTTCATTCAATTTCTTGTTAAACTTTTATTTATAAGAATAAATATTTAAAAAAATTAAGATTCATTAAATGTAGAACACAAAAATAACTTTTAATTATAAACTTACATCTATAAATTTTGGCCCTTGTATAACAGAACAAGTAGCTATTAAATTGCTTGAATTTTCAATATCTTGGTCTAGAGCTGTACAATATATAGACTGGAATGGAAGATAATTCTAAAATAGTAAAAAAAATTATTTTAAAATTAATATTACATTAATATTAAACAAATTTAATATTAAGTTTTTTCATAATACATAGTTACTGTGTCTAATAATTCTGACTATACTTCTGATTATACTATATATATTAAATAGAATTCAGAGATTTCCAATTATATATATCAACTGATTTTAGGATTAACTAGTAAATCAGATTTTAAAATAAATAAATAACTCAAATATTTTCTGAAACTCATTAGAGCAGAAATCTATTTTAGATTTTTCAAAACTGTTTAAAATGAATGTGTTTTCTGTGGACTTTTGTAATACAAAAAACCAATACATTCTTTACCACAATTTTTTTTATTTAATCATCAACAAAATTAATTTTCTTAACTTAATAAAATTTTTTAACAAAAACTTATAGAAAATAAATATTTCTGAATCATCTGCACATACCTTCTATATTACCACCATATATTAAAATCACATTATTATAGCATTTTTTTTTTTTTAAATTTTCAAAATGTTTATCTACAACTAATAAATTTTAAATCTGAACTGATTTAAAATTGAGTGTTGTATTGAATTCTAATAATTGAAAGTAATTTGTTATTAATTAAAAGTTTATTGTGGTTTGTTTTAAGCTGCTTTTTTTGTATTTTTTTTAAATAATTAAACATCAACTAAAGTTAAGAATTACTGAAAACTTTGTTTGAAAATGTAATCCTAAACATCTATAATTTTTAATTTTTTTAAGTTTTTCTTTTTTTTTATCAAAACAAATTCATTTCAGTAAGGAAAAATAGTCTATTAAGGATTCAATTACTGATTAAATAAAATTTTAAAATGAATTTGATATATCATAACCTATGACAATTTTTTCATACTACTCATATTCAAAATCAAAATACTAAAAAAAATTTCATTTAATTTAAAATAAATCTATATGTGAAATTATTCCTAATAATTTTTCAATAAAAGAATAATTAAAAATTAACTAATAATAATATTGTAATGATCATAGTAAATTACTATATTTTTATTTAGATAAAATTTAATAAAGCCAGGTTTAATCAATAAAAGCATGCTTTTATACAAAATATTGTCCAAAATTATGCAGACTTTATATCAGACTGAAAAACCTCGTTTTATAACTATTGAAATATCAAAATCAATATTCCATTACAAAAAGTTTAAAATTTTCATTAAAAGTGATTTAATATAGATTGACACAAAAAGATATACAGTGGTACCTTGGTTAATGACAGTAATCCATTCCAGGATTACTGTTGTTAACAAAACTGTCGTTATCCAAGGTGTGATTCCCCATAGGATTTAATTGAAAATTGATTAATTCGTCCTGGCTCCTTCCCACAACCATAATAAGTATTAAAAATGCAGATAAAACTCATTTAAAATGTCCTAAAATATGGAAAGTATCATTTATTTATTATTATATTTGCTGCAAAAAAATTAACATTAATAAAATTAATTGTTCGTGAAAACAGTTTTTAATTAGCAATCTTCACCAGAAGGACAATTGGGCTCACTTTGGAGTTTTTGACAAATGAACCTGTAAACACTGATTAATGGCTTATAGATTCAACGATTATTATACAGATAAGATTTGATTTGCCTTTTGATGGTGAACGAACAGCAATACGTACTTGTCAATTTATTGTCTATATGAACTGTAGGATCTTGGACAGACTTTTTTCTTCTAATGGAATCCAAAACTGCGATGTCATACCACTTGCCGGTGTCAAGTAATATATAACACAAACAAACAATAGAATCAGACTTTGTTCGCTGAATTCAAAATAATAATCGTCTAGAAATCATCTTTAAGAAACTAAAAACTAGTGAAATGTTGCACGTCTATTTTAATTAATTAAATAATTTGTTTTCATTACTATATGTTAATTGTCATTTAGTTAAATATATTTTTATATAGTTATAATTTTATTAATTTTAATAATGATATTGTCGGATTTGAATTGATTGTGATAAAAAAATAACGCTTAACAACTGAGCTAAAGAACGTGATGTGATGACGAGTTGATTTACAGAGTTCTATTTTGTCAGAAGTTCACATAATCAGGAGTCGTTAAACAAGACATTTCTTTCTTACAGCCACTCATTATTATCCGAGGCCATTGTTAACCAAGGTACCACTGTACAATCAAATAACTATTATCTTTATTTTTTATAATTAAACATCTATAAATAATTTGGATTACATATATTAATATTAATAATAAACTAATTCATACTGAATTATATATTAATTAATTGATTACATATATTAATATTAATAATATACTAATTCATACTGAATTATATATTAATTAATACTGAAATTAAAAGTTAAAAAGAATTGTTAAAATATCAAAAATACCAATAAAAAAAAATGATACTAATGATTTTAGCAGGAAATATTCTCAAAAAAAGCAAAAAATCTTTTTTCTAGAGAATATTATCCCGTTATAAACTAGAATGTTAATTTATCATAAAGATGAAAAATTTTTCAAATATTAAAATGATTTATTATTTAATAATAACTTAAGAAGAAAAAAAATGAAATAATTAATTTCAAATGGTATATGTTTAGAATTATTTTAAACTAGTATCCACACTTAAGAATATAATCATAATCTCATTCAGTTTTGTAACTAATGCAATTTCAATAAATAATGAATGATACCATATTTATTAGATTAATACTTTTTTATATTATTATATAA
>AYEL01086131.1:0-47646 GCA_000484575.1 Olivierus martensii
GCTCTAATAATTATTTATTGCAAAATATAAATAAGAAAATTATATTATTTACTATAATTACATTATATTACAGTGCACTTCTTAAATTCTTGGATTTTTCTGTCTGTATTAAGCCAATTTAGCTAGTTGTTAAATTATATTAGGCTTACACATTTTTTTTTTCTAAACAAATATAACACAATTGTGATGGAAAAAATTATGATAGCAAAAAGTTTTTTTTAATTAAAGCATTTAGGAAGAATCAAGATATAATTACCAAGATGACATCTTTCAAACTCAAATAAATTATAAAATTTATTTGAGTTTGTAGTCTTTAGTATGCATTTCATTTTTCATTAAAAAAATTTTAAAATGAGGTACTTTATTTTCAGATTATACTAGTCTTTAGTATGCATTTCATTTTTCATTAAAAAAATTTTAAAATGAGGTACTTTATTTATTTAAATAATACAATAATAATATATGAAATATTTATTTGAAATATAAAATTTTAATATAAATTCTATTAATGGAAAATCATTAATAAAAAACAAAATCAATAACTTACCTCTTCTATTAAAATTGGTCGTGTTATTTGGGCAAGTTTGGAGATACTTCTTGCATGCTCAATGTCTAAATTAAAATATAAAATTATTAATTTATTTTGAAATAATTACATTATTATAAAATTAATGGTGAGAAAAATGAAAGTTAATTTAAAACAGCTCTAATAATTATTTATTGCAAAATATAAATAAGAAAATTATATTATTTACTATAATTACATTATATTACAGTGCACTTCTTAAATTCTTGGATTTTTCTGTCTGTATTAAGCCAATTTAGCTAGTTGTTAAATTATATTAGGCTTACACATTTTTTTTTTCTAAACAAATATAACATAATTGTGATGGAAAAAATTATGATAGCAAAAAGTTTTTTTTTAATTAAAGCATTTAGGAAGAATCAAGATATAATTACCAAGATGACATCTTTTTTCGATATAAGTCATTACATCCTTTGCATATTTAGACCAAGCTTTTGCCCTTTGTAAAGCTAGATTAACACCATGGTCATGTTGCATGAGACAGCTATCAATTTCATTAGGAGGAAGGTCAGCTAAAATTTTTGAAGGTTAATGTAATGATACAATAATAATAATTAAAAAACTATTACAATTTCTATTATACATTCATAAAATACTCATTATACTGTACCTATCTCTCTTGCAAAAGGATCAGATTCATTGATGTCTCTGAGAAGATTATCACATGACTACAATAAATTAACCAATTAAAATTGTTAATTAAAAAATATAAAACAATTACAAAAAAAAACATACTCGAGTTTTAATGACTTGATTAGATGTTGAATCTAAATCTCCCATCAAATATTCGGATACTCTGCAAGAATAAATTAATATGAACTATTTATCCTTCACTACATGAATATTACATTTTATATTCCTGTTCAGTAATAACACTGTTTAAATTAGCTTATGGTGGGAGATAATTGCCAATTTAAACGAATCAAGGTTTACAAATGATATTTCAAGTCTGCATTCAATTATAACCTTCAAAATAAAGTATTGTCATAAACTCAAAGAAAAAAAAAAGAATATCAAATAAAACATCTCAAAACTTATCAATTGATCTATAAATATTTTAATTTGAATGACTGTTTTTTTAACATGCATTCCAGACAAACACTGTATTTTTATCATTAATTTATTCTGATAATAAGTTAAAGACATTCTGGGTCAAATGAGTGGTGGACTATCATAATTCAGAAGAATTATATTAGGATAGCCTGGTTTCTTTAATCAACCAGAGCAATAATTGAGAATGAAAAACCATAAATGAAAAAAAAAAATAAATAAATAAATATACATTTAAAAAAAATCTAAAAAATTCTCAGAAAAATATGCAAAAATTCATTAATTCACTTTTCTGTTACTTTATAAAGACACAGCCATGCAATAAATTCCACCAAAACATTATTTATCGCTACTCACCTTAAGATAACATCCTTAATTGAACATGGCATGATGACATCAAGAAATAAATAAATATAATAAATAAAAGTTTTAGTTTCACTGGTACAGACACACTAAATACAATTTAAAACTAATAGAGGACACAAAATGTTGAGAGAAATAAATTGTGATTAATTACATTGCTTATCACATATCCCAAATTCCTAAGAATCATATTACATAAGCATTTTCCTATACTACTTTCTAATACTTAATAGAATTAAGTCAAAATGCAACTTAACAAACATAGTTTTAGCACGCATTGGTTATTAGATAGATTATACAGTGTTTCCTGTCACAGTGGGGAAAAACAAAATACAATACACCAACATTACCACGCCGCCAACGACACATCGGTAGACACATGTACACATTCCAAACTTAATGAAATGTGTTGTCGGAGTGGACGGATAGTCATCTTCCGTATAGTTAAACATCCATGTTTCGCTAGTGGACAACAGCCAATAGATAGTCGAGCGTTAAAACTAGAAAGTAAAAACAAGAAAATAATCTAGACCGCTAAACTAAAACTTTACCTCTTCCTTCCGAATATCGTATTATAAAACGTAAATTAACTCAGGCGGAAATACAGTGTATTTGTTAGTGAATGACGTGAATTAGCTACCTCTACTCCCTTCGACGATTTTACTTTCCTAATCCAACATATACATAATTAGAATATGAGGGATCTAATAGAGTTACAACGGAGTAATTGTTTCCGTTATAATTGACCAAAGGAGTATAATATTACTGGCATCAACACCGTATTAACGTTCACGTTACAGAATTAAACGTATCAACCATCTCTTTTAAACGTATCCAATATTGAAACTTTATATTTATATATTTTAAATAATAATCCTGTTGCCGTCGTAATTCTTTTAATAGAGGAGATATAAAGCGCGAAAACTTCCCTATTTGATGTACACTGCTATTTTTCTATATCCTGTTCTGTTCAAAACTTCTATGCCGACGATTAAATGTTTTTTTTAAATCCCCATTTTATTTATTTTTTATTTATTCACTATGGAATTTTTGAACTACACAACAAGAACGAAAATAAAGTTTCGATTTTGTTCTAGTACGGTCGGATATCCGCAGCATTTTTTTTATTAATAAAAAGCTCGTATGTATAAAAAAAAAACACGATTGGTAATAAAAATTTTATTAACGACCGTTGTTGTTCGTGAAATATTTATTTTGTTTAACAACATTAACATCACGCAAAAACTACGCGAACGAGACCGTTCTCCGACAGATGGCGCCATGTTTAAATAACTATTTTTCACGCTTTAATTCGTATTAAATTACAAAAACAGATCAACAACTTAATTAAAATAGCCAAAAAAAGCTAAGAAATTTGTGCGACAAACATGTTTCGTAAATTTTTAAGTTATTTTAGTCCCCCAGAAAAATAGCAAAAATATGAAATGACACGAAACAGTTTCTCCTTCGTAATTTTGCGCGAAACAAACAACAAACACTACCGATCAACCGATCGAAATTATAAGATTTAAATCAAATAAAACAATAAATCCGATATAATAAAGCGGACTACATGAATGATTATTATGGAAGAATAAACTTCCTTATTGTTAATGCAATAAAATTCGCACAGAATAGCGTTTTTATGAAAGAACATGATTCACTGCGAAGTTAACAAAATTATTATGCATTTGTTATATACTTCTATGCAGTAACAATGCATGGCAAATACAATTATTATAAAGCGGAGTATTAAAAAGTTTATTTAATTTTAGTTGATAATATACGTGCGTTACGCGCATTCTTGCGCTATTGTGTATCAGATTATAAAAATTTTTATCGAGATTATTTGTCACGCCAAACTAAACTAATATCCTAAAAAGGAGCATTGCTCTTCCTGAACTCACTAAAATTTCATTGACATCTGGATGTGCTGGATAACATTAAAAAGTATGTAACAGAATATACTATGTATTTATATACATGTAAACTCAGATAAAAATAGGAAATCAAATTATGAAGTTGAGTCATGAAAATTTTCACTGTGACGATAAAACAATTTGTATATCAACAAATAATGAATCAGACTGCCAACATTTATACTGAATAATTTGCGAATACAGTATAGTACAAACTATTATCTGACCGGTGAGAAGAAAAAAAAAAAAGTTATATTTTAGGAAATTTTTATTATCAAGTTATAATTATGGCCTCAGAAAGGAAAAATATAAATTGGAAAAATTTAATAGCTTAAATTTGTGTTATAATTGTAGTAATATAAAATTTGAAACTGCTTTTTAATTTAATAGAATTATAAATTCACTCAATATGATTTTAAATTATTCATCTGATCTATAAACAAATATTGGAAGAAATGGTCTATTTTCCGTACATGTGCGCTATTTTGGAATGATTAAAGATATAAAATTAAAAATATATATGTCATTAAAGTCATATTTGAATTCTCTCTCTCTCTCTCTCTCTCTCTCTATATATACTAGTTCAAAACTTATTAGAGAGAAAATTCTCAGGAGTTTGAACATTTGTCATTTTTAAATGGTTGAAATTATAGGATTAAAATTTGATTTTATGATAGAAAACTTTTATGAAATTCAGAATATATAAACAAATTAGTTTAAAAATTATTAATGAAGAACAGGCAGATGGCATGATAATCGTCACGTCTGTGTGCTAAACACAACACAATTCATGAAAGCCGCACATAAATCTATTTTTCAAAAATTCGTTTTTTGTTTATTCAGTTGTTTACTCATTAAAGCCAAACGGTCATCAAATTTTAGAGGAAAGTTAATGTGTTGCAATTTTTTCTCCTCCTCTGTGGAAGGAGAGACTTATAAAGAAAAAAAATAATAATAACAACTTCGTTTATTTTAATTTAGATGGCGCTAACAGATTCGAAGTTCACTCATTTATATTCGCGGAAGGAGAGACTTATAAAGAAAAAATAAAAATAATAATAATAACTTCGTTTATTTTAATTTAGATGGCGCTAACAGATTCGAAGTTCACTCATTTATATTCCTCTGATAACTATTACGAACTCATGCGCATTTTACTATTCCACTTCCGCGGACCTAGTAAAAAAGCATTTGAGATTAAAAATAGATCATACGAAAATATTTTTTAATTTACATTAATATTTTTATTATTTAAAGCAATCTAGCAATTCCATCCTTTTATTTTCTAGGTTAAAAAAGAAATATTTTAACATTTCCTTTTTAACTCAGAAAAATAGAAATAAAATATAAATATACTTGAAAGGTCCATAGCCTTAAGTGGATGCACCTACTATCTTATGCAGGTGTTCAATTTTATAAAAGTTTTCAGTGCCAATATATATTTATTCACATCACAGATTTCTGTGATTCACATACAGTGGCGTACCCAGAATCTTGGTATTTGGGGCAGCATTTTTTGACCCCTCTTCCCCTTCTTTCTTTTGTATGGTAAGCTTGGTGGCTAAATTTTGATTGCCCCTTTCCACTCAAATGAATAAAATATAAATATACTTGAAAGGTCCATAGCCCTTAAGTGGATGCACCTACTATCTTATGCAGGAGGTGTTCAATTTTATAAAAATTTTCAGTGCCAATATATATTTATTCACATCGCAGATTTCTGTGATTCACATACAGTGGCCTACCCAGAATCTTGGTATTTGGGGCAGCATTTTTTGACCCCTCTCCCCCCTTATTTCTTTTGTATGGTAAGCTTGGTGGCTAAATTTTGATTGCCCCTTTCCACTCAAATAGAGTACTAAGGGAGCCGTTCTGGGCCAAAATTAAAAGCGAAAAGTAGAAAAAGCAAGGAACCATTCCAACTTAACCTATGTGATGACATGTGTGAGAGTAGCCCAACCCATTCTATATGTTAAATAGAAACTTAACCTCTCCCCCCTTCAAATAAACACATTTATTTTAACAATTCATCCATGGTTTTAACTTTCAACACACATTTTATTTTACATTCTGCGGCATTTAACATTTACGAAACGTTCAAAATTCGCGCGTTTTGATTTGAATTCGAATTAATCATAGCTAACATATGATTAATATCATATTCATATTAACATATCGATCTACATATTGTATGTCGTATTTAGCACCAAATTAAAAAAAAATATATTTACGAATATCAATTATATTAAATATTTTTTAAAAACTGAAAATAATACAAAAATTTTCATACAAATATCTGGTGAATAGAAATGATATTCCATGTTCTTGACCCCCCCATTCAGCTTGGTGCCCGGGGCGGACCGCCCCTCTTGCCACCCTCTGGGTACGCCACTCTTCACATAATATATACAGAAGATAGATACAGAGACAATATCTTAATGCAGATCTTTCCAAAAGGATTATTTATGGCGATTTCTCAAAACGTCCAAAATTTTAAACGATATATCACTACAAAAAAATAAAGTGGAATATAATAACAGTACTATATAGTATTTATGTATCATTCAGAAGAAAAATTAAATAAATATATATTTATAAACAAATTTTTATAAATAAAGTCTTTTCAAGTTCAGTCTCTCACATGTACTTAATAACTTGATATATTTTTTTTTATATTAGAACGAATATGTAAATAGCATTCACTCCCATTTCTTTTTATATAGGTCATTATAGAAGAGCCAGTTTCATAAGAATAATGTTAATATCCAATGTAATCATAATGAAAATAAAAATTACCGTAAAATACTAATTATTGATGGAATATTATCCTTTATACAGTATTTTCTCTATATTTTATATTATTTTCTTTTTTATATATCAGTAAATTCACGACATCTCAAACGCTATTACACAACATCCAGTTTGGAAAAAACTTCCTTAATTTAATTAAATAAACGAATATTCGACTGAAAATTGAACTATGTTAAATAATCAATCTTTGGTCTTCTCAACCATTCTAGTTATCAGCTGTTGATTTACATTGTTTATAAACATGCAATTCATTTTGATTGAGAAGAAAACTCAACGACTATTAAAAATAAATTAATATTTGGTTAATGTTATCAAACATTTGGAATGTTAAAATATTTAGTTTGAATGAAATGAAATGCAGTCAGTTCACTCAACCATTTGAAAATTTTCCATAAATTTTTACTCAGTTCATTAGTATTGAATTATAATGTAACTTTTTATAAGCCATTTCTTTTTGTTTTTGCAAAACATCGACCATAACTCATAGATGGATTAAGTGAGTATATATGTCATAAAATATTTTGAGAATATTTTAGAGTATATTCCTTATCATCTATAATAAGGTTTATTAATTTTGAAGATGCGATGCTATTTTATTACAAAAACATAGCCCTTGGAAAGGAGAAAATAGTAACAGTTCGAAACATTAAAACTTCGATATCTGTAACACACATTGTCACATGCGAAACCATCATAGTAATCTAAAAAGATTTTAAACATATTTTACGATTACGATTTTATTACTTTTTCAATAAGCGTATTTTGTGGGCAATCTAAAAAGACATCTCAAGAACAAAACATCGCTGAACATTCAATTTTTAAACGATCGTTCCTTTACATCCAATATATACACTATTCTAATTTTTATATTTTCGTAATTCCGATATTACATGCCGTCCGAAATTTTAAAAAATTCCATGTACGCTACTTGGAACTCTTTGTCTTGATCACTGAAAGATATACAGTATTCATTTGAAAGGTTTTTATAAAAAATGAATATAATGCTATTTAAATTAAATGATAAAGGCTTTATCAATATTTTTTTATTTTTTGAAAGATGATTATTTTTATTTCCGTATAATTTTCTAAAATTTTCCTTTCAACATTCACTTTAATATTGAAAAGAATAATTCAAATATTTGCTATAAAATTTTGTGCTTACTTCCGTATCGATATATATTTGTGCTACATATATGTTACGCCCAAACACAGAAATCGCACAATGACCGAAAAAAAAAAAAAAAAAAAAAAAAAAAAAAAAAAAAAAAAAAAAAAAAAAAAAAAAAAAAAAAAAAAAAAAAAAAAAAAAAAAAAAAAAAAAAAAAAGAACAATCACAACGCATTGTGGCCAATTCCAAACGACCAAACACCGATGCTCAACATTATTTCGCTTTATGGCCATCGTGAGGCAACCACGATACTTATGTAAATTTGATTTATGTAACAATTCCAGAACATAACATTAGAAAGGCATATAATAACTTTTGCATAATATTAGAAGTTAAATATGTGTATGCAAGTAAAATTGAAATAAACAGCTAAAAAAAGCATATTTAAGCAACTAAAAGATCTTTGAACCTATTTATTTTGACTAAAAAAAATTCATTTTTAATCATCACATCATTATATAAAATTTATAAATTAAAAATACATTTTGTGATTATTTATTTCTAGAACATCTTAAGTCATATTTTAAGTTGATTAAATATTTTCATAACTCAACAATAGGTATTTACATAATTTTCAAATATTTGCTATTTTATTATTAAATGATAATCAACTCAATAAGAGAAGAAATACTTTGAAAATTTTAATCTGTACTTTAAAAAAAGCTGTAGAGAGAATTGTAAATCTAATGAGTAAAAAAATAAAAAATCACTTGGACGCTTTCCAAAAAAAAAAAATAATAATTTTAAATAGCTTTAGTAAACTAATTATTTTCATTTCAAAATTTTTTTCTTACTTTTCAGAAAATTATTATTTATTCTTATAATTTTATCAATACAGTGAACCCTTAACTTATGCAGTTAATTTGCCAAGAAAATTTGTGTAAATCAAAAGTCATATAAGTCTAACAGCACTTAAATTTGATATGTATGAATGAGTGCATTAGCAAAAGGAATAATCAAATGAAATTTATAAGCACACTTTAAGCACAGAGAAGAAAATTTAATGTCATAAATGATATTTTTGCAAAAAGGAAAATTATTTAATGAATCTTTCATTTGCATTTTATGGAAATTTAATGAAAATAAAGTGACTTAAGCATCTATGTACCTCCAAAACCACAAAAAAGGGATCTACTGTACAATGAAATATTGTAGAAGTGTAGATATTGAAAATTTTATATGGAAGGGAAAAAATTTGAGCAAAATCTGCAATTTCAGTTTTTCATTTTCTTTTTTGTAATTTACATATATAAATAAAATATAGATCTTTTATTACATGTATTTCCAAAAATACATGTAATAAAAGTTAAAATAACAAATCTACAGAAGGTATTCATTTTGTCATAAACATTTTTAATATTGGATTGTCATATTTTTTATCAATCAGGTATGCACCAGAATGGTTTCACTTAATATTTTAATAAATATCTTGAATATATTATCATATAACCTTATAACATATTTTATTTTTAGTTCCATCTTAAAAATAACCTCAAAAATAATATGTTATGAAAATTCTCTAAATAAATTTTGCACTCTATTTCTTGATCAGAAATTTGAGAAAAAATGGTGATAACCAGAAATAATGAAATTCAATTTGCAAATAGCACATATTTTCTCATTTTATTTTGATATCTGACTTGGATACATTCAACTGATATCTCTCCCAGAGATGAGTTGAAATTTACCTATTTTATAAATATTAATTTTTAAAAAATAAACTAAGTTCAAAATAACTTGATATTCAATATTCTATGAAGATGCTTTTCCTGTTGTTGTTTTTTTTTTAAATATTAGCAAGAATGTCTCTACAGGAAACTTTTCATTCTAACAAACTTAGAAAACTGCAACAATTCTAACACAGTACTTATATAACAAAGTTTTACTCTAATATAGTTACTCACAATTTATCAAAGTTTTCTAAGACTGTGTTTTTGAGTTTTTAAACAAGATAAACTTTACTGTTATGTTAAATGTAATTTTTAAATATTTCATTCTTTTTTGTTTTTGTGAAAATACCATGAAATTTACAAAAGTCTATCTTGCAAAACATATAAATCCATATTATTGATTTTTTAAAGAGAGATATACAAAATTTAGATGCTGCAGAAAAAGTTCAAAAGTTGAAGCACGATAGTAAATACTTTATGTATATTTAGTTGAAGATATTCTGCAACAGAAAAAATTCTCTTTTGATTGTTCTTAGCAATAGTGATAAGGAAAAAAATGAAATGAACTTATATTATTTAACAAATATGTATCACAGTTTTTAAGATGTTTATTCAGTTTTTATTATTTTTAATAAAAATTAAGTTTCCAATAGTTATAAAAATAAAAATATATTTTTTATCATCCTTTGTATTGATTCTTAGTCTTGTATAACAAAATTTTACACTATATCAGATTTTTTAGGAATCTAACTGTCATATTATTAAAAAGATTATCTGTATTTAAATTATTATCAAAAAACCAAATATATTAAGTTTTGTTTTTTATATAATAAAATACACAACAACAAATATATACTACTATTTTAATTTACTGTTGATAATAGAAATAAACATAATACTTGGAAATAGCAGCAGTTTGATAAATTATAATTAAATTTAGTATTCTCTTCTTGATGCTGAAGATGATTGTTTATCAACTGAAAATGTTTCATTAAATTAAATAATAATTTATCAAACTACTGTTAAGTGCTGTTATTTCCAAGTATTATGTTTACATTACAACAAGATAATTATATCCTAAAATCAAATTATCTCAATAGTTTTTTGTAAATTTCAAATTAAAATTTTAATGTTTTGAAATATGTTTCATTTAATAGCATTTAATAATAAACCAAAATTTCCTCTAATAAAAATAATTTTAGATTAATAATAATTTAGTATAATTTGGATTAAAGATATATTACCATTTATTAATTAATGATTATTTCAAATAATTATTCAAAATTATAATTTAAAAATTTGCTATTGCTCAAAATCAAATCAGAAACTTTAGGATAATGCTCTAATGTCATATCAGCTAAATTGCTATATCATCAAATGAATTCCCATTTTGAGTAATTATATAACAATCAATTAGATAAATATCAGATTGAATTGATAGTTATTATTCCAACTAGGCTAAACTATGTTTGTATTAGACTAAATTGCAAGCCAGACAGAACTGGGACTGACTCAATCCTAGTCTGCCTTTGGCATTCCTGGAAGTTATCTATATGCTATGATAATTCAATTGAAAATGCACAGGAGCATTATCTCAAAGTTCATAATTTTTCATTGTGGACAATAGTAAATTTTTATTTTGAATTATTAATCAGAATTATAGTTTAATTATTAATTGATAGATGGAAAAATACCTTACTCAATATTATATTAAATTTACAATTAATTTAGTCTTATTTCCACAGGTAGAGAACTTTTAGCATTTTTGTTTGATTTCATGGATTCTGTAATGTTTTTTATGCTATTGTTAAACTGAAATTTATTTTAAAAATTCAATAATATATAATATGATTTTAATAAAATTGAAATGATTATAGTATAGTATTATAAACTGAACAAACTGGGATAATAGTGTCTCAAGAATTAATACTGTTAATAAATATTTCATTTCTTTTTCATTTTTATATTGGTATTTATAACTTGGATAATTAATCAAATTTCAAATAATACAAAAATAATTATCTAGAAGACTTAAGTAATCATTACTTTAAATCCAGGAAAGTCCCTGTTCTATCACTTCTTGCTGTCAACTGTTTTCTAAAGTCTGAATATTATATATATCTTTGTTGCCCAGGACTATTTCAATTCCATTTGTAAATAATGTTAAAGTATCCATTTTGTATAAAAAAGTTTTTAAAATAAAGAATATTCTTCTGAAATTGATGAGAAGGATAAAACGATTCAAAATGCATTTTTCATTGTTGAGCAAAAATTTTGTATTAAATATTTACTTAACTGAGATTGTTGTCTCATTCCAAGCTAAATCAGTTATTATTCCTACATCATCTTAATTTATTGGCTTAAGAGACAAATATACCCAGAAATTTCTAGTTTTTAATACAATTGCTAGAGTGGTATGATTGTTATAACAATAAAAAAAAATCAAAAATTATTATTATTATTAAATGAAAAATAGAGTACCTATTGTATTATAATCTTGTAATAATCATATAAACAGAGTAAAACTGAATTATTATAATTTATAATATGGATGATTTGTCATTTAGCTGAAAATAGATATCTATTGATAACATCAATTTCTGTATGAAAGTGACTTCTGACTTGGGAAATTGAGATGCATTGGGATTTTTAAGAATTAATTACAGGCATTTCTCACTAATAGTGACTGCAAATTTACCGACTTTTTCTATTACTGGTAATTCGGTAAATTTTTCAAACAAAACCAGTTTATCAGTAAATTACCAGGAATTCTTTAAATCGTGAATATAAAATAAAAATTCATAATAATAAGACATTTTCTTTGATTCTTATATAGTGTGACAAAAGTATATGAAAAGAAATTGTATTCTGAATATAAATACAATACATTCTGAACATACTTAATACATGAATAATTTTTTCACAATGAAAACAATTATAAAATATATAATTAAATACATGATCTATATGTCAACTTGTTTTAAAAAACATAACTGATCAACACTTTGATTTCCTAATTGTGATCTAATTTTTGCACTAAATAATCCTGTTGTAGAAAAAGCTCTTTCAGATTCCACACTTGTTGGTTTAATAATTATTAAAGAATCGTACACTATTTGAATATATACTGCCCCCTTATATTTTCCTGTTGAAAATATTTCAGTTCTTTTTTAACGATTTTATTAATATTTTTTATTTTTTTATTTTTGTGCCAGAGGCGAATTATCATGTTGTATTTCTGTTTTTCGTTTCATCAATAAGCTAAGTTTCTCTTTCATGAATAACGTAATTGCAGATGTCGAAGGAATTGTGCATGCTGAATTTTCGGAATCAGCAACATTTATTATTTGTTTCAACCTGGCTGACCATAATATGTGTATCGTTTTTATTGCATAGATATATGCGTTCAATTCCACAATTTTATTTCTGATTGTAGTTTTACTTGTTTTATTAAAAATTTCATAATCCTCATCTTCTCAAGATCAGTGTCAAAAAGATGTTACAAAATATCTGAATAAACATTTTGTCGTTCCTTTATACGACATATCAAGGCCTCCTTAATTTCATTACTCAACATTGTATTCTGATCAGTTAGTTCATCTCTGAACTAACTGAATATAAATTAACATTTTTAGAGCAAAGTGTTTCAACAGCAACTTTTATTGGTTGTAATGCTAATATTGTATCAGACAACAATTGAAGGTCATTGTCATTAAAATTAATATCTAATTTTAAATTTGTAACAGACTTTTCCTTGCACAGTTTTGAATCTTAGAAAAAGTTCTAACATAGCAAGCAAACTATTCCATCGCGTTTTACTGTCTAGAATTATGGAAAGTTCCTTACCAATTTCTTGTTTTATATGTTTTTGTAATATATCATCATTTTTTTGGTGACTTGTGAAATATTTTGACTACTTTTTGTATTTTATTTATGAGAGAACACAAATTTATATTTTGTACAGAATTTGTTTGAAAACTAGTTACCACATCCTATGTTACTTCTAAAACCCTGCCATTATATTCAGTATCTCCATCGTATTCTTCATCACAGTTGTCAGAATACTCGGATCGTCTTCAGCTGATTCAATAGATTCCAGTTCTTCGTCTTCAGCTTCATTTACTACTATATCATTTCTGTTATACAGAACTTTGATCATAGCCAACTGGTTTCCATATGCTAAACATAATTGGTGATTTATAAGGTGTGTGAAAAAGTTCTCGCTGTTTTCCAACAGATGGCTCTGGACGTAAATGATGACGCAATCTATCACGACGGAAGTGTCATTCTCTAAGCCTAACAATCTATCTGTCAATAAGACTGCATCAAAAAATTAGTGATTTTTTTACACTGTCATTTGCTGTTCGCACATAAAAATGACGAATTTTGAACCGAATAAGCGCCATTTGCGGGAAGCATTACTTTTTTGCTTTCATTTAAAGAAAACTGCAGCTCAAGCACATGATATGCTTGTGGATGCTTATGGTACTTCTGCTCCTAGTGAAACAACGTGTCATGATTGGTTTCGCCATTTTAAAGATGGTGATTTCGAAGTTGAAGACCATGAACGCAGTGGTAGGCCGAAATTGTTCGAAGACAATGAGTTGGAGGCTTTGATCGACCAAGACCCAAGCCAAACCCAAGAAAAGCTCACCAATTCATTGGAAGTGGATTGCACAACAATTGCCAAGCGTTTGCACGCCATGGGTATGATTCAAAAAAGAGGGACATTGGGTGCCACACCAACTGAAGTTGCGTGATGCCGAACGGTGATTCATGACGTGTGAAATTTTGCTCCAACGTCAAAACAGGAAAGGTTTTTTGCACAGTGTTGTTACTGGGGATGAAAAATGGATCCACTTTAGTAATCCAAAATGCAAAACAGTGTATGCCCGGCATGGAGAGTTCCCATAGACCTCAACAGGCACACCAAGGCAGAACATCTACGGCGGCAAAGTGATGCTGTGTGTCTGGTGGGACAAGAAGGATATTTTGTACTACGAGCTTCTACAACCAGGGTACACAGTTAATGCTCAATTGTACAAACAACAATTGTTGCGTTTAAGCCAAGCGATCAAGGAAAAATGGCCAGAATACGCCAAATGACACGATAAGGTGATTTTCCTGCACGACAATGCACAGCTGCATGTGGCAAACTCGGTCAAGGACATACTGCAAGCGCTTGGCTGGGATGTTTTACCTCACCTGCCGTATAGCCCAGATATTGTGCCATCGGATTACCACCTCTTCTGTTTGATGACACATGGCCTGGCTGACCAGCATTTCTCGAATGATGCCGAAGTTCGAAAATGGGTCGACGAATGGATAGCCTCGAAAGATGAGGAGTTTTTTCGCAGCGGCATTCAACAGTTACCTGAAAGATGGGCAAAAGTATTGGCCAGCGACGGACAATACTTTCATTGCTGTATTTATTTTCATTCTTTTTAAAATAAAGACTCTTTTTTCGAAAAAAACAGCGAGAACTTTTTCACACACCTTATACATTAATAGACCATGACCCAGCGAATAAGCACGAAAAAGTGTATTATAGTTATGTGCATAATTTACTGAATTACTGGTAAAAATGATAATGTAGAATTACCGGTAACAATTTGAGGCTAAAATTTGCAATTTACCGGTAAACCAGTTTACTGGTATTGTAATCCCTACTCACATAGCAGATTAGGTTTCAAACCATTGCTTTAAAGCAAATTTTCACTTTTTCATTTGCTCTCACAACCTTTTTTCACTTGCAAATGCATATAAAAGCCACAAAGTGCAAAAATGTTATACACAAACTGAGTGCAATCAATAAAATGGCAATGTTGACTTGCTTGATTCAGCTCAGAGTCAGTTGATATGCACAACACTGCAGAAAAATCTTCTTAAGAGAAAGGCAAGCACCAAAAATAATAAACACAAATATAATTGAAAAGATCTATATTAGTGAAGCACTCTAAAGCAAAACATCTTAAAATGAAGTATGCCTGTACTAAGAAAAAGTGAGCAATAAGTATTGTTATTAAAAAAAATATAATATAATCTGAGTAAAAAGATTTGAATTTCTAAATTTACAAGAAAAATTTAGTAAAGTTTAATGAGTTTATATACAATATATTCAAATTACAGAAAATTAGAGATGAATAACATTTCAGATTCAAAATAAACACATTAGTGAATTATTTAATTATGTAAAATGAAATTTAAAAAAGTTTACTTAATTAATATAAATAATTAAAAATTTAATTAGCTTCTGCTTTCTACTTCACATTTAACAAAAAAATCATAAAATTTGCAGAGCTTAGATAATTTAAGAAAAGAAAGTTTTTTTTATTTTTATAACAAACAGAATTATTAATAGTCTAAAAAAATCTAAATTAGGTTTTTAGAGACAAATTAAGATTTTCAAATTATTGTCAATAAAGAAGCCTTTAAAGTTTTAAGCAAAATTCACTAATTGAAATAATAGCTGTCTATCATTCTAAATTATTAAATAAGGAAAATCACCAACTTATGTAAGTGGTTGGTTGTTTAAACCCTACTTAAGTTGAAACATACCTTATACAGTATTATGTATCAAATAGATGTAACATTAAAAACAGGTAAAAATATTAAAGAATAAATACATAAATCAGCCAGATGGCTGCATGATAAAACAGTTGCTTACTATCTTGGAGGATCTGGATTCAGTTGGAGTCACATACCTCCATTTTTTCAGGAGGGATCTGGATCTGGGCCTGGTTGTTAACTAAAACTAACCTAATAAGTACATGAAACACATGTATATATGGTAAATGATAACATAAGGAGAAAAATGCTCATATTGTTATGTTATAGGTTTTATCAACAATGGTTGGTTTATTTTTCATGTAAGTCAGGGAATCTCTATACAAATATAGATCTACGTAAGTTGGGGATAATCTGTACAGTAAAATGTCAGATTAAATTTTACTGTGGAAATCTGTTAGTTTATTCATAATAAAAGATCTTTCAATTATTTTTTATTGTTTGATGGTAATTTTTTTTATATATTCTTATAATTATCATCATCTATTAATTTTTAAATTTAATTAAGGATATCAATAAAAATTATTTTAATTAAATAAAACAAATATTCTGAGTTACTAATTCAGCATTCCATTGTATAATTAAATTTAGGTTGCAGATTTTTAATCCATCTTCTTGTTTCATTAAATTATCTCTCGTATGCAGTGTTTAAATATTATTAATAATAATTTAAATAAAATATAAGCATTCTATATACTTTTATCTATATAAATCATTAAATACTATGTGTTTCTTCTTACCTGCTGCTGAAAGCTAATGCTAAATGATCTACTGATTCAAAAAATTCTGTAGGATCAGCTTTTTCATCTTCATAATTATAACCTAATTAAACAAATTTGTTAATTTTAATAAAGTAAATATATAAAAAATTATAAAAACTTTGAATAAATTATTTTAACTCAATAATGAGACTGAACACTAGAATAACAATAAAAAATATTTATTCCTTTAATATAACACTAGTCAAATATTCAATATTATTCAATTATTTCTACTGAATAACTTTATATGATTCCCTATTACACAGTATCATTGCATAAAATATTGATAAAATTAATGAACTTAAAAAAATAATAAAGTATTATTTTTTTGTTTTATTTCATTTATTATTGTATTTTATTTCATATCAACATAAACCATGAAAATAGTGATAAAGTCTACAAAAAAAAAAAAAAAAAAAAAAAAAAAAAAAAAAAAAAAAAAAAAAAAAAAAAAAAAAAAAAAAAAAAAAAAAAAAAACACATAATAATAGGTATAAAAAAATTTCAGAATGGTTATGTACTGCCATTAGATTTATTGAAAACAACATATAAATGGATTATAGTAGTATCACTATATGTTTTAGAATGATTCCATCAATTTAAAGAGTGAAAAATTTCCACTAAAAGTGACTAATACCCTTTATGTCCAATCATATCAAACAAATTGCAATCTTTTGTTGGAGCCATAGAATGCATATAATAACAATGAATTATATGAGATATGATTAAAGTATGTGGAATTTTTCTGAATTCACATACTATTTTAAGAGGAAATTTGAACATGAAACAATATCATGAAGTTTTTAATATATAGGAATAATATAAACGCTATCAGGCAATCACTTCCAATTTGACTGAATATTCAAAACAATATCTAACAATTTTTAAAAAAGATCGCCACTGGTATTAGATGAATTTATGGGAATGATTTGAAAACCAAACAACAATAATCACAATGAAAGATTGCCTCTTTTCACAACTAATGAAGGCAAGACAAATGCAGAGCAAAACGGTTTACGGAAAAGTCGCTCCCTGCATTTCGCCTCCGACAATTTGCCCCCGGAACATTTTGCCCCTTGTAGATAATGAATAGGCTACAAAATGTGAATAATACACCAAGTTTTTAATGATTCTAATTTATTTTGGTTTAATATAATAAATGCACATTATTGTTGTTTAAAACTCGAATTTGTATGCAATGCTGCTAAGCTAATCAATCAGAATATGATTTTGAAAAACGTCGACTATTCTTTTGATACGCGTTAATTCATACTGCATTTTAAGTTAAGAGATAAACTAAAAACCGAACTATTGTTGGCTACAGATGACACAAAATCAGCCGACGAAGAACCCAACCCGAATGAAAAGTAACTCCTCGGATATTCAATTCGCGTCACAAGTTTCATATTTTGTTTATTTCATCTTGTTTACATTTTTACATATGTTTTCGTTATTATTATTATCTTTAACTATAAATCGGTTAATATTAAAATATCGTCGAAATAATTTTTCTTTGTTGGTTTTTTATTTAGGTCTTGTTATGTAATAAGCATTAACTGCAGTAATGTCATATTCATATAGTAACAGATAGGAGAGGTACGGATTCACTTTTACCCATTTTTATATTTCCGGAAAGTTTGTTTTCTCAACATTACAACTTAAAAACTGTGTATTTTTTAATTTCGCTTTAAATCTCCTATAAAACAATTAAGCATTTTTTGGTGTATGGTATTTTGTAAATATTTAATACCGTATCAGAAAGTGCTTACATCTTTAATTAATTCATTAATTATTTAACAAGTGCAATATCATTATAACAAGTCTACTTCAATATTATAGTTATAGTAGTACAGTTTGTCCCCAATTAAAGTTCGAGGATAAGTTCAGTGAAGCTTGTTTTGAATGGGTTTCTGATAATGATCTACGTTATTATGGACTAGTAAATTATAGAAAATATAACAATAATGCATTATAAAAAGCACAAAATTTATTTTTATCTAATTAACTTTGTTATGCGTCTTATATATATTAATTCATCTATAAATCAATTGCAGACAGATTATATAATGAAGATATCGATTACATGTGGCATAGATTAATGTTTAATTTTTACAAAAATCATAATATTGAACACATCAAAGAACTACTAACTGAATATACTTTTTGTGGAATGCCAGACTTCATAAAAAAACGTAAAATTTGCGATAAATTGCTCCAAATTCTTAACTTAAAAACTTATAAAATTAAATAAATGCTCAAACAAAGTTTAAATAATAAAATATAAATTTATTTGACTGAACTACTTACACACTATACTGAGTTTTTTTATCGATAATTTTTTTTAAAATATCTAATTTTCTTCATTCGTACCATATTTTATTCATGACTTGCCACTATCAAAAAATGTCAAACATTTCATTGGATGGCTACGATTTCATATAGAAAATCATGATTTCTCCAATCTCATACAATGAACAAAAAGTTATGAAAGAAATAAAATTCAGAAAAATTTTTTACATCTTTAGGAAAGACAATAAAAAATGTAATTATTTGTAAAATTATCAAAAAATTTTAATGAAAATTAAAGCAAGATTTCATTTTTTTAATTTTTGCTAATTAATTAGGTTTAATTTGTAAACAAATCGCAACCATTAACATTGAATATTCCACTAAAGGGGCTGGGATTTTAATAAAAATTCCAGATATCGAGAGTTGAGATTAAAGGGGCTGGGATTTCAATAAAAATTCAAGATATCGAGAGTTGATTATATTTGCAATTTTGTATCCTACTCATTATCTACAGGGGGCGAAATGTGCTGAGGTTGAAAAGTGCTGCGGGCGAAATGCAGGGAGCGACTTTTCCAAACCCTGAGCAAAACAAAGTAATGTTTCTGGTTTTGTTCAATTGTCAGGGTAGTGTCCATCATAAATACATTCCTCAGGATAAGCAATCAACAAACAATTCTACCAAAACTTTTGACAATGACTCCATTCATAAAATATAATGATAAAAATGGCAAAATAATTATTAAGTATTTCTTTTATGATTACATACCTATTACACATCATATCTTGTGTAGTTGTTTCTGGCTAAACATTTTGCAATACAGGTGGATCAACTTATACTTTCCTAGATATGGTTTGTTTCCAAAGTTCAAAAAAAATTCTTGAGAACAATTCAAAAATATCAAAGACATTACACAAATTGCAATGAAGACACTGTTGGGACATTTATTATGTTTAGAACAGTGTAAATGATAGGCAAAGTATATAGTTACAAAGAAATAATACATTGAAAATAATCAGACAAGAAATTTTTTCATACTATATATTTTGTATACTAATAATTATCTGGATATTTTTATAACTTAAAAAAAAAATAAACATATTTTCTCATTAATTATTATATGGTAAGCACAATCAAAAAGATGATATTTAATTTTTAATTATAATTTAATAATTATTTACAGGTAATCTTTGACTTACAACAGTGGGTTCAAACAAAATATTGTTCTCATAAGTCAGAAATGCCCAAAATTTATGACTTGCCCATTACTAATATTTATTATTACACTTCACTTTATTGTAATAAACAAACACAAAAATACAAGAACCAAACAGAAAAAAGATAATTTTTGTATATCTGACAATAGTCAGGGACTTGAACCCTTTGTCAATTGCATTGACCAATGACAGAATATATCAATGAAACTGCCGTCATAAGTACAAGTGACATTAAATCGAGAAGTAACTGTATAATGAATAAATCTTTAGTAGATATGGAATTAATTTAATTATAATTTTTCAAAAATATATAACATGCAAAATGAAAAAATCAAAATACAATATATTTAAATAATTTAACACATGAATTTTTAGTTCGTGTGTTAATCAAATGTGCAGAAAGTAAATGTGAAGTAAATCATCACATTTACCTTCTGTATAATAATAATAATAATAATAATAATAATAATTTACCTTAAAATAAATTAAATAAAATCAAAGGCCATATTTCATTTTTAATAAAAAAAATTAAAATACAAGTAGGCCTCGATTAGTGCAAGTTCAAATAATGCAATATTCAATTAGTGCGACTTATAAAAATGATACCGTTTTTCACTTAGTGCGAGCAAATATTCGATTAATGCGAGTTGTAAGTATAGACCAGTCTTACTAACAAAGGTCTGTGATTAATGCGAATTGTAAGCATAGACCAGTCTTACTAACAAAGATCCGTCCCCTTTTAAATTAATGCGAGTTATAAGCATAGACCAGTCTTACTAACAAAGCTCTGTCTCCTTTTTTGTGAGTTGTAAGCATAGACCAGTCTTACTAACAAAGCTCCGTCTCCTCATGATATCAATTAATAAATTAATATTAATTTTCCGATTAGTAAAACCGGACAAGGAGCAGTCCAAGAACAGTCACTTGGCTTTGAAGGAGTGAAACACCAGAAAGATGGGATTTTTGCCATTAGCTACCTTAGCATTACTATTATTCAGTTATGGTATCATAAAGATTTGTGATTGATTAAAAATTGATTTTTATTTTGGTTTTGATTTAGTGGTTGATTTGATGAGATACGAGATGCAATTCCTGATAAGATTATTTTAGATGATGAACAACAATGTAAAATATGAAAATAAATATTTCTTAAACAGTTAGTACTGTGGTTATTCATCATGAGGTTGGCTAATGGCTGGAATCTCACAAAGCAAGAACCAATTACCATATTTTCAATAATTAATATTTTCGAATAGTGTGAGAAATTCGTGGGACCCATTATTCGCACTAATGGAGACCTATCTAGAATTACATAAACACTATATTATATTGGTTTATTGCATTTTTTCAGTGGCATCTATTACTATTATCTAGTGATCAGGAGTGAAATGAATACAATTTCCTGCGTCCTAGGGCCCTGTGATTCTAGGGGCCCCAAAACTATCAATCAGTTTTCAACTTTTATAAACTTTTAATAAGAAAAAATGGGTTTTTATTAAAGTGCTAGATAAAAAGTAAAATTTTAAAGGGTCCTTATAAATTATAGGGAGCCTTTAAAATTAGATGTATCTGATTTGAATTTTTAGGGGCCCCAAAGCCTTGCTATAAGCTTTGCGTCCTAGGGCCCCCAAAAATGCAAATCCGGCTCTTTATGGAATGCACAAAACATTCTTAACATTACAAAAAATGGTTACCATAGCAACATAAGATATGTTTCATAGTACAAAAATTAAAATTAATTAACGAATAAAATAAAATTATAAAATATAGATTAATAAATGATATATAAGATACACAAAAAAGAAAATTAATGCACATAAGATGATAATATAATTAAATAAAGTTCATTTTGAAGACAGTTATATGGCAAGGTATTAAATCTTATTTGTACACCATTTCCATGTATTGTTGATGGTTGTGGGTCCAACTTATTAATCGACTTAATGATCTCATTTCTCTTATTATAAATGGTTAGTGTTTCTGCTATCTTGTCTCTCCTAGGATCTTGTTCTTTTAAAATTAATTTAGCATTGTTCCAATCCACTTGTAGGTCATTCATTAGGGCCCTTTGGGCTAAAGCTGTTGTAGAAGCATTACTTTGGATGTCTTGATTGTCTTTATCAAATGTTGGAATCTCGTAAACTCCCAGAAGATGGTTGGGATTGATTTTATCCTTATCATGCCTTAATAAATTAAACAACATTATTTTCTTCAGAGACCTACTCATATAACCTATGTAGTTAAGATTTTGGTTATTGTCTTTATCAAATGTTGGAATCTCGTAAATTCCCAGAAGATGGTTGGGATTGATTTTATCCTTATCATGCCTTAATAAATTAAACAACATGTTTCTTCTATTAAATGTTAATCTGTGGCCAGTAATTTTTTCCAACTTTCTCTTAAATTTTAAAGTAATGTCATTTATGTCAACGGAATATGTTGGTCTGTTGTTTAAGTCTTCCATATTAACAGTTCTCTTATGTTTGCATTTGTTTATTTTATGCCATAAATGTCAGATGGTATTTTCCGAATAACCGTGTTGTATTGCCTGCTTTTTAATCCATCTAATCTCTCCGTTCATACCTTTTCTTGTCAAGTAATGTGTTATGGTTCTCTGCAGCAGTGCCCTAAACGACACCATTTTATAAGACCACGGTTCGTTTGCTTCTGCTCTTATGAACAGTGGGACATAAGTGTCTTTTCTAAATATACTCAAATCATATTCTCCAGCGATTATTTCAATTTTAATATCGAGATACTGTATTTGCATTTCACTTTCTCTATCTTTGACAAGCTGTAAGCCCAAAGATGGGTCAGACAATCTGCTGTTAATGTCTGGTAAATAGTTGCCTTTTTCTGTAATAATAAGTATATCATCAATGCATCTCTTGTATAATTTAATACGATTCATCAGGGGTGGCAAAACAAGTTCTTCTTTGTACCTTACTACCAATTCTGCTACAATCCCTGCCAATGGGCTGCCTATGGGTACACTGATGGTCTGCATGTAAAATTTATTATCGTATTGAAAATATGACTGGTGGATAATCAGATGGCAAATATCTCTAATGAGATCTGGGTCACAACGTTTCTTCGGGAGATGTTGTAAAAGGAATCTATAAAGTAGCAGGCATGCTGGTTCTAGCTTAACAGAAGGATATAATGCTTTAAAATCATAAATCTTTTTACAATTCCTTTTTTCAATTGTGTATATATAGATCCTTTTAACTAAACTAAGAAAAATATATTATTTACATTGATTTCAATTTAAAAAATTATCATCATTTCAACAATTTTTGCATTATTTAAAAGTAAATAAAATATTCCATAAAAATAAATTTACATAAATAATTTATATTAATATCCATACAACTGCTTTTCTATTAAATGTGATTATATACATTTGATGTTAGATATACTTATAAAATTTAAAAGATAGTAGGATGATGATAAAAATAAACTATCAAATAATGAATATATATCATATATATAATTTAATTACTGTAAAAAGCAGGCAGAATTCTCAGCCAATAGATTAATTTAAAGAAAAAGCAAACAAATTATTTATTTTATGTTAGATAATTATTTACATAAATTTTCTGTTTTCATTATGAAATTCATTTAAAAATTATCACAGTGAATTAAAAATACAAAGTAATAACACATATATTTTAATTCATTTTAAAAACAGAAATCAAATAATTATAAGTCCTCACAAGCAAATATTGTATATGCTGTTACAAAAATTTTATTCATTCAAAACAAAATAAATGATATATAAAATGAAGTAAAAAAATATCTTAAATTTGTAAATAATTTATTATATTTAATTCTTCAAATTAAAAAAACAATACTTTTATAAACATAATTAATATCCAGAAATTCATTCAAACAGAAAAAATCCTGATTAATTTGTTAACAAAACATAAAATTTAAATTTCTGCAATTTTATCAATGCAAATATGTCATGGGATAATTGTATTTAATTTATTTTTGATCATACAAACTATTATTTTATCTAATTCTTAACTGAATTATATATAATTGTTTACAAAATAATTTAATAAAATAGCATATACTGTATACTTATGAATTACCTTTTACTTGTTGAATTAAGTTTCCAGCAGCCACTAATAATTCAGTAGACTGAATAGCAGTATATTTTTCAAGAATATTACGAAGAATTCTTAAGACTTCACCCAAACGTTCATGAGCAGCTACTCTAGTTGTTTCTTGTCTCTCTATGAAATATAATACAAATAAGATAGATTAATTAGCATTTATAAATTTTAATGAATAATATTCAAATATCTTAAAGAATATATTAATAAATCTGCTAAAATATTTAAATTAAACTAAGTGAAGCCATAGCTTAATATGATATTAATGATTTTAAAATAAAATCAAATAAAATTATAAATATTGAATATTACTAAAACTGAGAAAATACAAATATACTTCAAATACTTATTAATTTGTAAATTATTATTAAAATTAATTTAAATGTGATACTTAATATTTACATTTAAATAATTCATAATTATGAAATAAGTATTCTTAAAATAATTGTTTTTTTCCAAAAATTTAATAATAAAATACTGAGTATTAATGATAATTGTAAATTTTTTGGCATGAATTATTAATCTAATAGACACCAATAAAATTTTAAATAATTAATAAGATATGATTAATAATCTGAATAAATTTTTCAACATTTGAAAATTTAAGGAGATAGAAAGGAATATTTGTCTATAATGATCATGCTTTATATCAATATTAATGAATAAATCATGATTTATTCAAAGAAATGTTATTTATTATTCATGATAAGATTATTTAAGTATTTCATTGTACAATAAAAAGCAATTCAGTTTTTAATATAAACTACTTGAAAAGTTTTAAAATTAAATAAGGATTAAACTTTATTTATTTTTATAAAATATTGAAATGTTTTTGCCCTTACAGAATGAAGCAAAAAAGTTCAAAATTAATTGTATCAGAATTATTATGAATTTTCTCATATGAAAATTTTATTAATTATGAAAAAGCTTCCTAAAATTCATTTGTAATAGAGCAATACTATATATATTGCATATATAAAAAACTAAATTTTTAATTAGCATCTAAATATTATATTATTTTGTTATATTCCTGCAAAAGATTTTCTAATAAACCACATAATTTAATATATTTCAGTTTTAATAATTTTTGGTTATGTATTCAAATGATTGAAATAAAATAATTTAAATAAAATTTAATTTTTTACACATTACCAAAAATTATTAAAACTGAAATATATTAAATTATGTATTCAAATGATTGAAATAAAATAATTTAAATAAAATTTAATTTTTTACACATTTTTTTTAATTTTAAAAATTATTGATAATTTTATTTTTTACTCACCTCTATCTATTTGAAATACTTTCCTAAGTCGTCCAAGAGCATCTTTAAAATTTCGTACATCATGAGTAAGTACAATAATATCTTCCTCTTCAACAAGAGGACTCTCAGAAGAACATTCACTACTTATACTATTCATTGATATTGAACGAGAAGGAATTACACCCAAAGAATTGGCACTGGTTCCACTAGCATTCCTTGCATGACCTGTAGCATATGGCTGACTAGATGAACTCTCCATTTGTAAAATAAAAGAGTTTGGAAATTCTGGCTCTTCATTCAAATTATTCTAATAATAATATAAAAAGAGTATTGAATAAAATAAGAAATATATTTTAAAACTAATTTAAAAAAATTTTTTTTTTTCAATTTTATTAGATTTGCATGAAAAGATATATAATAATAGGTCCTTCCGACACCCAGTCAACGGGGGAGGGCATGGAACTTTGCCCACCCTAGGTACCTGTAATGTCATGGGCATAATAAATAAATCTGATAACTAATGAAAATATAGAAAATTAGAATAAATTTATAATCATCCTGTAATTTTTCTAAACTTTCAACTGAAAAAATATTTATAAATTTAATTTATAATTTTAATTAAAAACTAAATACAATATATGCATATATCAATATTTACAAGCTTAAGATATATAATATACAATATTTAAACTAGATTTGTATTTAAATTTATGTACCACTTTATATACTTTAAATGTGAAGATTTTGAAGTACTATAATTTAAAAGTACTTCAGTATGTTTCGTAATTTGAGTGAAACAGAAGAAAATATTTTCTTTAATTGTTAAATGTTTTAATAAAACATGTCAAGCACTTGATTTTTTTCTCTAAACATTTTCTAAATATATAGTTAATTATAATTTCATTTCATATACCTAAATTTTTATTGTGAAAATTTCATAAATTGATGATGATTTTTCTATTTTAGTTGTCCATTCTAAATCAACATCAGATAATCTTTCTGTTCCACATTTAACTGCTGCTGATTCATCTGTAATAGATAGAAACCAACAAAATGGAAAACAGTTAGATCAAGATTCTCAACCACAATTTATAGAAAATATATCATGCCTAGAGAAATTGGGAGCTGATATGGAACATATTTTAAGATTTGGATTTTCTTGGTGGGGCTATTTTGTTGCTGAACATCCTATATCTGTTATGATATGTTCATTATTAATCAGTTTGAGTTTAGCCGCTGGACTATTTTTCAATTTTACTGTTACAACAGATCCTGTGGATCTATGGGTTTCAGCAAATAGTGAAGCACGTCAAAATATGGAATATTTTAACAAACATTTTGAGTAAGTATTAAATTATCATATGATTTATATTTATCTATAATTACTAAATATTAATTTAAAATGAATAAAAATTAATATTATGTAATTTAGTATTATTAATGTCCATGCCTTGATCAAGTGGGGATTTTTTTCTTCTTTTAATACATGTAAATGAATCACACAACAAAAAATGCAGAAGTTAAACTTAGGTGGAATTATGATTTATAATAAAATAACTAGGGAATTAAATCATCCAAATATTACTAACTAGCCAAATTATACCCCTAATGATTTATTTTTGAATTAAATTGCCAAATTAATGATTATTTTTATTAAATATTTATTATTATTATTATTATTATGATGTCAATGTGAGCACGAAATAACTCCAGAGCAAAAGTGCTATGTCGGACAAGAGTCAAGACATAGTTACTTGAGATGTTTTAGTTGTATATTAACTACAAATGAAATTCGTTTGTACTTCTTATTTAGAATGTATTGCTCAACTGACGATAGTATCGTTGTATACTGAAAACGTTATTGGAAATTAAAAATCTTTAGTTTTGTAATCCTACTGCTGAATGTGCTGAGTTGAGTTTTATAAATTATTAATTTGTGTTTGGTTGCAAGCTGTTGGTGTATTATGTTTGCTACTTGGTTGTGTCTGTGCAGGTAATCTGTTTGTGCAAGTAGCTTGCAACCAGACGTAATGTGTTGAATCGTTTCGGGTGCTATGTGGCACTTCCTACATGTGTCGTTGTTAATGTGCTGTCTTTCAGTATGTATTTTCTGTAGTTTTTGTATTTATTTCCTGGTCTGGTATTGCTATTATAAACCCTTCTGTTTCAGTAAATAGATCCCCCTGACTAACCTCTAATATAAACCCTTCTGTTTCAGTAAATAGATCCCCCTGACTAACCACGATCAATGAAATGTTTCTGTATGTCATGTGGATGTCTGCCATGGAGTTCCTTTTTACTTTTCTTGTATGTGGGCAGTGTTGTCCATTTGGCATGGAGTGTTGTTCTGAAGATTTAGTGGTGCTATGTTTCTACTATTTGGCATGGAGTGTTGTTCTGAATATTTAATGGTGTTATGTTTCTATTCTGCCAAGACAATAACTTTGTGTAGTTGTGATGTATGTGTTTTTTATGGAAGAACTCTCTCATTGTATATATCTGTTGTGTAAATGTTGGATGTCAATAAGACCACATCCACCTTCCGTGCATGGGAGAGTAGTTCTTTTTATGGCAGATTTCGGGTGATGGTATTGGTATTTTGTAAGTGTTGTTACTGTTTTTCTTTGGAGTGATTCGAGTTATGTCCATGTCCACTGTATCACTCCAAAGGAGTAAGTCAGTATAGGTATGGCAAATGTGTTGAATAATAATAATAATAATAATAATAATTTAAAAAAAATTGAAATTAATACTTAAATTAATTCAAGTTTTAAGTTGATTCTATCAATTGATTAATAATTCAACTATAAATTTTTAATATTTATCTTAACCAAATCAGCTATATAATTATAAGAATTAAACCTATATATATATAATCAATTTATGATATATATTGCAGATGTTAATAGTAACATTAAGCTGAAATGTTTAATGTTAAGTAATCTCAGATATAGTGTATTTGGTATATAAAAATAATAATTTATTTTGCAAATAAGAAAAATATTATATCTAATATGAAGCTGCTCAATGGATTCACCTTCAACAAATCCATAAATGGAATTAATTAATTAACAAAGATTGAGATTTACAGTTCTGATATTAAAACAGATATTCTGCATCATTCTTTAAGAGATTAATTTCTTTGATTATTATTATAAAATATTTCAAATATTTACACAATAGTGATTTTTCATAACATACATGCCATACAATCAATCCAAATTCAGAGTTTCCAACCATCCCAACGTTGAAAGTTCTATTTCAACATTGGGATGGTTTCCTCCCAATATGCACTTCAAAATTCTTAATATTCAACTAAATGTTATCACAAAAACAATCAGAAGGAAACCAAAATCAAGTAATTATCTACTACTACCAATTTCTCTACTTTGAAAGTTTCTCAGATTTCAACTACCACTCTTGATCTAGACATAAAAGTATTCCCTTATCTGCACAAGTAAATATATAAAATTCTGTTTATACTTTCTTTTTATCTTATTCTCAAGCTTTATCTTCTTAAACATACACTGTTAACAGCTTCATCCTTGCTTCCTCCATAACTATCACCTTTCTATTTCATTTTTAGCATATAGCTACCAGTATTTATTTATCATCATTATAAACATATGCAAAATTCTCATTTACATTTGCTTCATTTCTCAGCTTATTTTATCTGTTTCCATATTTTGCATCCTGCAAACACATACAGTTATCAACTTTGCCTCTATTTTCCTTGTAACAACATCTTTAAAATTACAAAAGTATAAGTTAAAATACTAGCACTAATTTATAGTGGAAAATGAACACAAATTCACAGTAGTGCTTTCAACTTTAATTAGTCATCTTCAGCTCACAGAAGTTATTAAAAGTTATTAAAGTTGAAAGCACTACTGTGAATTTATGTTCATTTTCCACTTTAAATTAGTGCTAGTATTTTCACTTATATTTTCATATCTTCAAATGGACGTACCTTGGTAATTTTTACTATTGATCTTTAAAATTTCATTGTTATTACAATTATTTTCCAATCACTATTATTTTATATACATTTTTTTCTTACATTGATTCAATATCACTTTGTATGATCTCTCTATTTAATATCCAACCAAATAGAATAAATATTCCTATTTCCATCAACAAATTTAACTATTATTTTTACTATTTTTACTTTATATCTTTTCCTTTCCTCTTACTTCATCTTCATCACTTTTATCTTATCCTTTGCTCTAAATATATTCTTTAGAGCTAAGGCTAGGATGAAAATGGCTATCAGGTAAAGAATATATGTAGAGTCTTGGCTAAATATAAATAAACTAGAATTTCTAAAACTGCTACACAATAAATAAATAAGTTCCTTAAACACAAGCACTTCAGCAGTTAAAAACACATTGACGTGTTTTTTAACTGCTGAAGTGCTAGTATTTAAGGAACTTATTGGCTAAATATATTATTTAGCCAGTCTATAAATATATTCTCTATTTCCTCTTGCTAATTGTTTTTTATAATACTTCTCTTTCATCACTTTAAGCTACAATGCACTCAACAGTTATAATTCCATTTCAGGTTCTTCTTCTGTTTGTTTCTGTGAAATTCAGCTTATATATTTAGTTGTATATTTGAAGATGATTTCTACATCTTGAAATCTTAAATAATTATAATGCTTACTACTTTATATAGTAAGAATTTATTTTTGTAAACTTGATGTATAATCTATTACAAACTTTAAAAATTTATTTTATTTATATGATGAATGCCAATATACCAATTTCAATTAAATATAATATATAAATAGATAATATAATATAGATAAATAGGAATTATTAAAATAATAAAAATATAAATTTTTATTTACAATAAAAATATCTGAATTACTTTTAAATATTAAGATAACTTATTATAACCTTCATATATAGTGGGAACTTGATTTTCAAAATGTATCAATGTTGGAAATTCATGCACATCATACTCTTCTGCCATATCATCATCATCTATTTTTACAAATGTTATTCCAAGTCGATCTGTATCATCATCAATATTTTCTAATTCTTGTAAGACTTCCTCACAAAGTTTATCACCAGAGGAATCTGTTAATGAATATATGTAAAAATTATTTACAGAAAAATTTTATAATATTTTTTATTTTAGAAAAAAAAAAACTTACAAAATAATACAGCAATATTATCTGAAGCTTTTATTAATTGTTCCAATGCTCTTTCAGTGACATCTTCAATTTCATCTGATTCTTTTTGTTTAATAAGCCATTCTAATAATTCATCCTCTTTTGTTAAATCTCCTAAATTTAAAATTTTTTAAAATAATTTGTAATTTTAAGTAATTATAAAAAATTTTGAAATATAATTTTAAAAATATTTATTTATTCATTCATATTTTTTGTATTTAAATTTTTATTTATAATATTTAATTATAAGAAATATTGCAATTTATTAACAACTAATTATATAATTCTTAAAAATTTACATTCAAATAAAAATTTATATTTTGTTCAAGTTGGATAAATATTTTATTTTTATAAATTTTTATTAATAATACATATAACTTTTTATATTTGATCTTATTTATTAATTATACAGCAATTTTGAAAGTTTATGTTAAAACTTATATTCAGATATAATTTAAAATAATTATATACAGTACTCTAAAAGAGTACTTATCTACTGTATCTGTATACACTGTATATAGATTAGTCTAGACTAGGGGTCGGTAAACTTTTGAGATGGAAGAGTCAACTCTGTCCTTCACAGCAATTTAAAAATTATTCGAGAGCCATAAATATATTTTTACAAATAAGGAAAATTTAAGTTTATGTTAAAAACTTATATTCAGATATAATTTAAAATAATTATATACACTACTCTAAAAGAGTACTTATCTACTGTATCTGTATACACTGTATATAGATTAGTCTAGACTAGGGGTCGGTAAACTTTTGAGATGGAAGAGTCAACTCTGTCCTTCACAGCAATTTAAAAATTATTCGAGAGCCATAAATATATTTTTACAAATAAGGAAAATTTAAAGATATAATTAATAAATTCTTCATTATTTTTTTCATTTAATATAGATATAATTAATATTATAACAAGTTATAATATTAATTATATCTTTATTAAATGAAGTGGGGAAAAAAAATTGCTCTCACTGGTTTTAATAAGTGTGAGCAATGAGTTTGCATTTCCTTAGAAAGTTTCTGTATGTCCAATTTGTAGGATGTTGTTTTCAATTTAAGGTACAATTCCAAGTTGGTATCAGTAATCTGGCTTCTCCATTGAGTCTGCCATTGCCAACAAGACCAGTAGAGGGTATCCGTCCATTCAGTTATTAATCACTTTGTTTGGCTGCTCTGCCTTGTGATAAAACCAACAATATATATAGCTAAAACATCCTCTCCACGCTCACTTTCCCCTCCCTGATGTCAGCTTCGTGCATCTTAGTTCCACAAAGTTTTTGAGACATATAAAATAAATGAAATCACCATTATGTGAATAAAATTCTTAAAAAATTTTATAAATGAAACTGTGATAGTTTTATTTTCATTTTCAATTTTACTTCAGAATCCCATGAGGCACGCAAGCCACAGTTTGCCGACCTATGGCAAACTTTTGAGATGGAAGAGCCAAACTTGTCCTTCATAAAAACTTAAAATTTATTTGAGAGCCATAATATATTTTTACAAATAAGAAAAATTTTAAGTAATATTATAACAAGTTATAATATTAATTATATCTTTATTGAATGAAGGAGGAAAAAAAAAAATCACAAAATTTCCTCTTATTGTTTTTAATCAGTGTGAGCAATAAGCTTGCATTTCCTTAGAAAGTTTCTGTATGTATAGTGTGTAGCTAGTCATTTTTCTACATTTAATGAAATTCATGTTAGAAAACGATTACTCACATAAATATGTAGACCTGTAGATTCTTTAAAATTTTTATAAATGAAACTATGATAATTTTATTTTCATTTTCAATTTTAATTCAGAGACATATTTACGTACTCAAAGAGCCACAGTTTGACAACCCCTGGTCTAGACTAAAGATACAATAGAAGTTTTGTTTATAGTGAATGATAAGTAATTCTGCTATATTCTTGATTTATGAGTTTCTGGATTTTTATTTTCAAAAATTAAGTATAAAAAAAAATAAAATAAAATAAAAAATATGAATACTAATTGTAATAAATAAATTCTAAACATTCATAAATACATAATTTCAAACATATAGTTATTCATAATAAATACTATGTCATCTACTATAAAATGGGAACTAGGAATGGAAGTAACATGCTCTCTGTCTGCCATTTTTTTATTGGAACATCATGTAAATACTTTCATCCCCAGATTGTACCTAATGCAGCAATTTATCTGCCAATGATGATAAAAAATAACTTTTTAAATATTTGTGTGACATAAATTTCATTATTATAATTAGTTTGATTTTAATGGTTGCATTTTCATTTCTATAGATAAATAAATCATTTTTTAATCATACGCTATTGTTTTTGATAGCCTTTACTTATTATTATGATCAAAATTTTTATTGTTAAGAATGAAACTCCTGTTTTTAACATTATGTCTAAGGAAAATAAATACCTGCTTTATGAGTTCATACTTTATGCACATTATAAATTAATTCATTCTTGGATCAAGTCAGGAACTATCTGTACTTTTTTATATTACAGTGAGTGATTAGTTAACGAACATAATCCAATCAAAGACGATGTTTGTAACCCGAATTGCTCGTTAACTGATCATCGATTTACCATAGGTTTTTATGAGAATTTGATCAATTTGTTCTGGAGACCCCAAAAAAAAAAAAATAAATAATTATATAATTTCTTACTACGTTTATTTATATATAATTACCATAATATATACATACATAGTCTTGCATTTTCATCTATTATGTTTATTTTGATAAAGAATCTGACCAATATTGATTGCTTTTCTCTCTCCTTCAGGATAATAAAAAATCTGTCCAATGTCGATTGCTTTTCTCTCTTCTTCAGGATTTTAAAGAATCTGTTGAATATTGATTGTTTTTCTCTTTCTTCAGGATTTTTCGGAAGTGATTAATAGCATTGTCAATAGAAACAACTACTGTTCTCCCATCCTTATCCATAAGTCTACGAACGCGCAAGGCCTAAGTATGTCATTCCATTAGTTAGGCTGCCATATCCTCATGAGATATTTTTATCTGGCTGCAGCCATGATGAGGTCAATCAGATGATTAAAGGATGAGGTTCAACATGCTGGGCCCGGACCCCTCCTGAAAAATTGGAGGAGTGGGACCCAGATCCTTCAGGATGGTAAGCCTCAGCTTTACCATGCAACCATCCGGCCGACCAATCATTCCGTCAATCCACGGATCCCACAGTTTGTTCTGTGAGGTGTTCGTTATCCAAACATAAAAATGTTTTGTGAAAGTGTTCATTATCCGAACAGTTCGTTAACCGATCACCCACTGTATATGAAACAAATTCTTAAATGGATTAAGTATTAGAAAAAATACTTTTGAATACAATAATTATTGTCATAGAAAATGTCTTGTATAGAATTAAGGGCACATTAGCATAAATTTAAAAGTAATGAGGTATTAAATATATTATCCTTTAAAAAATAATTGATAATCACAGAAAGATGTTCAGGAATACCTTGGAGTTATCATGGTTACATCCTAGATCACTGATGTAAAATGAATCATGCCTTTTTCATTTGCTAATGCATAAAAAAAGTCAAAACATTTTTATATTTTCATTCATTAAATGCTAATAGCACTAGGCCCAAAAACTTGATTGATGACTTCATGGTAGAGCATTGCTTCCCACTTGGAACACTGGTTCAATTCTGGATCACACTTCCAGTTTTTCAGCATTGAAAAGTACCATATTAGTGAAATGCTATAAAATGAAGTATGTCTGTATGTAAAATGGGAATGATTATCAAAATTGTGGACACTGAAAAAAAAAGGAAGATATAGTATTCCCTGATCCATTAGAGCAGTGGTTCCAAACTTTGTGTCTGCATCCCCTTTTTTCATAAAATTGGTATGCCACCTCATTTTTATAACAGTCTAATTTTAAAAATGATTATTATTTGCAATTTAATACTACAAAACAATATACCATATTTTGTATAAAAGTTCTTATACATAAAAATCCCTAGATTTACGCGGTAGATACGTTCTGGAAAAAATCGTGCAAACCGAAACCGTGTAAAACGAGACGCAGAATTCATACAAAATAGGAAAATCCCTCGATTTACACGGTAGATACGTTCTGGAAAAATCGTGCAAACCGAAACCGTGTAAAACGAGACGCAGAATTCATACAAAATAGAAGAATATGTTCAATTAAACTGTAAACCGTGTAAATCGACCTAAAGAAGATAAAGAAAAGTCGAGGATATGTTCTTTATAATCATGTAAAATAAAATAAGGATTAAAGAAGAAAAAGTTGATTGGTTCATTAATTTTTACAGACAATTTAGTGCTTATACTTTTTCAATTTATTTTTAAAAATTAAAATACACACATTAATTAACACCTAATATGGTACCAAAAAAATTTAACAATATTCTGTACAAATACGCAAGCTGCAAGCCTGAGTTGAATTTAGTTGAACTATGAGACTTGGACAGTAAAAGTTAATAGTGAGCGATAAATTGTGAAAGCGTCAAGTAAGTCGAAAAAAATCACACTCACAATGGTAATAATTTTACTAGTAATAATAGACAATGGAATACAGACTCCTTCAAGATGGTAAAATCATCCAGATTTGATCCTAGATCCTCAAGGCTATAAAATAATCCAGAATTGAATACAGATCTCCAAGTAGCAATTGCTTTACTATATTTTTAATAAAACAAAAATTATTTCTAGCCAATATGCTATGAAAATAGTTAAGTTCAGAAGAGCAATTATAACACTGGATTATATGTCAAATAATTGTAAGTAGGGAAATACCTGTATTAAAATAATACCCTATACTACTGGTGTGTAATCTGTGGGATTGCAGAAAAGTTGTTGGGGTTGTGAAAATTTTGAGAAATTGTCATGTTGGATAAAAAATTTTTATTGAATTAAAAAAATTAACTTAAAAAATACACGAAAATTGCTCAACTCATTATTGTGTGTCTGACCACTTTTCTGTTTAATGTATTATAATTTTTTTGTTAATATGCAATTTTTTCAAAATCTTATATCAAATCATATGTACTGAAATATGAATTTGTATGTGATAAAACGACTTTTATTATTACTATTCTTATATTCTTATAATAGGATGGTAACAACAAATAATGGGTCGTGTAAAATTTCAGTCTGAGTATGGGGGTCGCAAGTGAAAAAAGGTTGCACACCACTGCCCTATACAATAGTATAAGATAATATTTTAATATTGTATAAAGTATGCTCCCACGACTATAAACAACTGAGTTCCGCTGCTTCTACTGACAAAAGAAATCACAACAAGCACTTGAAGCAGGATAAAAAACTAATTTATTATTAGATATATATAATATGCACTACATATACTAATAATACAATCTCTTTCCGGAAACGTTTTCGGCCTATTACGGCCCTCCTCAGCCGGTATTCACAAGCGTGTGACTGACCAGTTTCAGATGCAGGCCGCCCCTGTTGGGGTGTTCTACAAATAAACATTCAGTTAAAGCGCTCGCGATGACATTTAAACGAGGCTGTTTACCAGGTGTTATAGTAACCAAAGCCTCTCAACAAATTTCCCGTTACAAGTTATTACCTTGGATGTTGGAATGAAGTCTTCCAGCAGACACCCTAGCACCCATAATCTTCTCTCTCTGTTGCAAAACGTTGCCACAGTTGTCCTAGGAACATCATACTCGAGTTACATTTTAATTGTTCTACCTTTCTGCACTTTATCTACATTTTTTTTCTTTGTCTCTTTGCTCAATTGAGTGTTCTTCTTTTCAGAATTATTCCTCTGGTCAGTTCTCTTTGAACCCAGTTTTACATTTCATTCAAAAAAATAATAATAATTACAACTTTTTTACTTTCTGAAAGATGTAGAATTGAAAATTAACAGAAACAATATGGGCAAACACCAAAGTAGCCCAAAAAGAACTGACAAATAGCAAATGAATAGGGCAAACACCAAAGTAGCCCAAAAAGAACTGACAAATAGCAAATGGCTGGCAAACACCAAAGTAGCCCAAAAAGAACTGACAAATAGCAAATGACTCAGCAAACACTAAAGTAGCCCAAAAAGAACTGACAAATAGCGAATGACATCACCACAATTCCATGCACGCGCATGTGCCAACCTGCGAAACTCAAATGTCGAATTGCGACGCATCACTGTATATACATGCGCAAACCCACAAAAACTCAAATATCGAATTGCGAGACTGACGAATTGCGGAACGTCGAATTGCGAGGCACCACTGTATTTCTAATAATTTTATTATTATATCCTGAACAACAGAGATAAATGAATAACAAAAAAAAATGCTTGTAAAAACTCCAACATGAAAGTAACAAAGTTAAGTGGAATGGATTGATACATCTTTGGAACAACAGCATAACAACACTATTATGTGTAATAAAAAAATCTTATTTAATTTTTATGAAATAATTCAAAAGTTTGGATGTAAACATACATTATATGTTTACATATGTAATATCTAATATTTAATAATTGAACATTTTCTAATGACATCATTAGGAAGACTGTTTCTAAAAGAACATCAGTGTTTGGAACATCTCTATTCTGATAAAAGTTCAATGAGACTGCACTAAACACAAATCAAAAAAATAATAATACTTAAAAGTTCTTTAGCAGTCAAAAGATTTTATTGGGGAATGTTTTCAATGCACTTGGCATCTTCCTCAGCTCCTACAACAAGACTCACTCTGTTACACAAGAACAGGGGACCTAACTATTCTATCTTCACTTTGATTCCTCAGCTCCTACAAGACTCACTCTGTTACACAAGAACAGGGGACCTAACTATTCTATCTTCACTTTGATGTTGATTTTCAATTCTATTCTATTTTTCCATTTCCTAGATTTCTGGTACGTCAGATTTGATGAACAATAGGTCCAATGATGGTTTCAATTCTATTTGGGCTATTTTCTGTTATTACCAATATTCTCTATTTTCCAAATGTCTCTCACACAATTGTTGACAATATTAATAAGAAATGGTCATTACCTTTTCTTGTTTACTAATACTAATTTCGATACAATTATTTGCAATATCTCCTACAACCAAGTCGTCATTTAAGTTTTCCTTATCAGTAAGTATATCAACTACTGGAAAATGAAAACTGCATCAAATTCTTCATTGGATATATTTTCAATATCCTCATGAAGTTACTTGAGGGTCAGAGGATGTTTATAATAGTTGTATCTTAGCATTTGCTTATACATAATGCTAAATGATAATCAATGCATTATTGATCCAATAGATGGTGGCACTGTAGTATAATTAATAATTAATCATTAATTTGGAAGTTTAATTCTAAAACAGATCACTAAAATAATAATTCTAAAATAGGGTAATATTTGGCTAGATTAAGAATATTTGGATGAAAAACTCCTACTTAGGTTCAATTATGATTTATAATCAACAGAGGTTATGATAAACAATACAGCATATTATTCTGTAATTCCTTATCATATTTAATTTTAGTGAAAGAAAGAGAAGGTAAATTCAGTGATTTAATTTAACAATGGATCATCAAGTGAGAAGAGTATAGGAAAGAATGATTAAAGAGAGAGAATCCTATGAGAAGAATTGAATAGGTCATTAGAAGAAAGAGGAAATCCATTTTAAGAAGAGAATCTCTTTTATGACATCTAGATTAGATAGATTTGAATTCTACCCATCATGGGAATAAATAATATTTACTGCTTTCTATTGCTTAACAATACACTGCATAAACATCAGATGATACATGTAGTAAATGTATTAGCAATGAAATGTAATAGCTCACTGCACATTACAAATGTATGGAAAGTCCCAAAGATAAGTCAATGTACTCTTACATTCAAAACATATTTTTAAAAAACTGCAATTCAAATCATAATTATACCAACACAAATTAACTCTGTAATATTTTCAATTATATATTACCAATAAACTGACCCAAACCTATTTGTAAATTAGTATTACATAAATCAAAATATGTCTATGAATTTCAGCACATTTAAAAAATAAACTAGCATATATTGATTTTTTATATATGAATGTAGAAATTTTTTTGTGTAAGAAACACTCACTAAAAGTAATTGAGACAATCAGTCATTCATATTAACAAATTTTAATTAATTATAATTAGAATTTGTTAATTGACATGGCTTTGATTAATAAATATAAGAATGCATTTGTGCACTTTTAGGACAATTAATTATTTTGAAATGTGTCAAAATTTTAATTAGAATAATTATTCAAATTCAAATGAAATTTTAAATAAAATATATAATTCTTCAATTAAATAATATACATACTTTCAACATTATGTTCAGCCAGAATAGTAATTTTTTCAGATGGTTTTGCAAGTTCATATGCTGCTTCCTCAGCAGTAGCATTACGTAGATTAACACCATTATACTGTTATAAGTAAGGATAAAATAAATTTAGAAATTTATGAAAGATTACAAATAAAAAGTTAACAACATAAATTGATTTAATAGTTATATATATTGTAATTTCAAAATATTCAAGAAATACTTATAATTAATAACTATTTATAAAAATAATTTTTAAGATTAAATATACTACATGGATAGCATGCTAGTCATAAATTTAAAGAATTTAAAATGAATATCTTAATATATATAACTTTCCAAATGTAATTTCAAATAAGAATAACAAACTGAAAATATAAATATTTTTATAATAAGCATAGATTTTCCACAAAAAAAAAGTGAAATATATACTATTTTAGCATCCAGGATAAGATATTATTGTATTTGTTTAATTTTAGTTAACAAGGAAATATCTGTAAATGTGTATTGTTCTAATTATTTACAATAAATTAATATTCTGAGGAACAGAACTTAAATCTTTCCTTTATATTCTTTCTTTTCCTATTATTATTATTATTTTCTTTTTGAATATTTAGTTAGGGTAAAAAGAAATTAAAATCCCATTTCATATATTTTTATATAATACTAAAAGGCATATATTTAGCATTTGAATATGTCTAGGTGAGATACATGACCAAAGAATCTGACAAACAGCTGGCTTGCAGCTGTTACATAGTTTGCTACAAATACAGTAATTACACTCATAAAGACAAAGGGAGTATATTAACTAAATCGATATATACATTGAAACTTTTGACTACAATTCCTCAGCAGAATAATCTTATTGCATTGCTATTAAAGCTAAAAATATAAAATTACATATTCCAGCTACCATATAATCTTTTCGACAGATTTTATAATATCTCAGAGATACATTAATACATATTTTAAATCAAAACCCTGAATATGATCCAATATCAAATTATGGCACACAAAACCAAAAGATAAATCATTAATTCTCAGACACACTGATGATGCACATGCAGAGGTCAAATCGGTCATTAATAGTTTAAAAGACAAAAAAGACTTAATATTAGCAAAATTGTTCTTAAAATGATAAAGTGTGCTCATAAAGGAATTCCCAAAGCATTTGTAACATTTTTTAACTTCTACATTAAAAACAGATTCTTCCAAGCAGAATGAATACAAATTCATATTAAAAAAAACAACCATCTCTTTTGTGTAACTACAGATTCAATTAACTCCTTTCGACATTAGGAAACTTTAAATGGATCAATGATCAACAGAATAAATTACTACATACACAAATCAGAACAATTAGATGAGAATTAGTATAGTATTACAAAATAGAAAAAAAGATCATTATTTACAATTTAATACAATTTATTCTGTTAATCATTGATCATCTAATAAAATTAATACAATTTATTCTGTTGATCATTGATCCATTTAAAGTTTCCTAATGTGGAAAAGCTCCAAAAAGGAGGAAGAAAAATAATCTTTATTGGTTTTAAAAATGCACCTTTTGACTTAGCATAATGACCATATGGCATGAATTGAAACTCAAGAGAATATCTCAAGAACTTTTATAGGCTAATCAAAAGATACTTCAAAAGAAGTGCTGGATATACACAGAACATATGCATTATCAAATAAATGTTCAGAAACTGTCCACAAGGCTCTAGATCTTTTACACACTCTTCTTTCTACAAACTCAAGAATATAGAATTATACAAATGATATAATGCTATTAGTTCCATAAAAATAAAGAAAACTATATGAAATTACTAATGAATTTTATAAAATTTATTTTATATATATTAATTCCCAAAGAATTTGTAACATTTTTTAACTTCTACATTAAAAACAGATTCTTCAAAGCAGAATGAATACAAATTCATATTAAAAAAACAACCATCTCTTTTGTGTAACTACAGATTCAATTAACTCCTTTCGACATTAGGAAACTTTAAATGGATCAATGATCAACAGAATAAATTACTACATACACAAATCAGAACAATTAGATGAGAATTAGTATAGTATTACTTTCTAGGATAAAATATCTATTAATATAAATAAACTAATAAGTATGGTTGTCTCTAGAAGGGTTAATTGATTAGCACATTATCACTCCATATTGGACCAAACAAGATCAAATAGGAATATATAAAAATACCTAGGAGTTATAATTGATGAGAGATTTAATTTATTTCACACACTCATTACAAAAAAAATGCACACGGGGTCAACTATTATGCTCGATAGAGCCAAGTAAATAAAAAAAAAGCTATTTAGATCAAAATAACAAAATATCAAGATTTTAACATAAAAAATAAAACAACAAAATATTCCTATTTTTACATGGTTTATTTGTTTACACAAATTCACAATATTAATCAGCAAAAGTTATGAAAAATACTTTAAAAAGTTTTAAAATGTATCAGTTGGTAGATGATGTTTCAAATAAAATCAGATAGAAACAAAACAATTAGAAGTACTTTTGATTATTTTATTAACCGTCATCAGTTCATAACGTTAAAAATTGAAAGTAGAACAATAGAGATAGAATATATTTAAAATATCAATACTCCTTATAGTTAGTAGCTAAATTATAATTGCTAAGCCTAATGCCAGAAAACAATTAGAAAATCTAACTTTTTTTTATAAAATTTAAATAACTTATATAATAAATAAAATGATGATGATTTATTCCTTCAAGTTAGATCATGAAAAGTTTGTTTTGACATCAATCATAAGATGTAGCCTAATTTTAAAGTTAAAAGTAAAAAAAAAATCTACTGGATGTGTGAATGATATAGAAGGAGCAAACAAATATTCCAGAAGCATTGTAAATTCTGCAGAGGTTGACAAAGACATTATTCAACACATCCCATACCTGACACCAAAAATGTGAGTTCTACTGGGATTTCAAACTAAAACCAATTCTTGTGTACCATTCTGAAGCATCTAATATGTATCAAGCATGGGAAAATTATCAGAAGCAACAAGTGTTTTCTGATAGCATAACAAAAAGGGCTAGGTCACAAAATGCTTATTCTCAAATGGCTTATGATATCTTGAGTTATAAAGAAGAAACTTTTTGGAAAATAAAACTTTTATTCATTTGGAAGATTTATATTAAAAACTAGAGAAAATTTTTTAACAAAAATATAAACTGTAACTCTATTGCATTACTGATTATGTTCAGTAAGTCATGTGATCACTGCTGGGATAAAAATTATGTAAAACATTTAAAATGAATATTTTCTTCTAAATTTTTTGATACTTCTAGCAAACATAAAAATTAACAAAGAAAATTAAGGGGAAAAATTTTCCTTTAATTGGTCCCAAAATTTCCTTTGTTAAATTATGAGGGGAAAATTACATAAAAGAAGAAAATTACAAAAATAAATATGGCATATTTTTTCAAAAATTTATTAAAATTATTAATGTCGACTATATATTTTATAAAGCACTTACTTTCATTCATAAATGTATGTTGAATAATTTTTTTAAAATTATGAATAAATTTTAATTTTGAAAACTATAATTATTATTTGCAGTTTTCTTTTCTTGTTTTCCAAAATTTATTAAATGAATAAAAACAAATAATTTTACTTCAAGAATTTGATCTCCTGGTCTGAGACCACTTGATCCACAAGCTGGTGAGTCTTCTTGAACTGAATGAACAAATATTCCAACAGCATTTCCACCCAATAAACTAATTCCTAAATTAGATGTAGTCTTTTTTAAAATTACTAAGCGAGGTACAGAACTTGAATCTTGATGGATATCTTCTTTTTCTATAGAATGGATGCTATAATAAAATTATATAAAATCAATAATAAAGTATAAAACACATTTATTACAAAAATATATTTGATTTTTTGTTGAGTATATGATTAACAGGTATACTTTGTTAATACTTTCCTATCAGATCAAAGCTAATTAGATATAAATTGCCAATTTCTATTATTCATTTGATAATTAACATTGTATATGAGTTGTTTATTAATAAAAATTATGTGCTAAAAATAAATTGCAGAAACCTTCATATAATACAGTATTTCTGCCACATGGTTTTTACCGTAACTTAGAAAACCAAACTGCTTAAAAGTTCATTAAATAACAATTTTAAAACAAGCACTTTTTAGCGGTAAACTCAGGAGATATTTTTTACTTTATTTTGCAAAGTACTTTTGATAATTGCCATTTTCAGTGCTATACATTAACATACAGGAGTATTCAGAAAATTGTTCGAATACTCTTGTATGTTAATGTATAGCACTGAAGATGGTAATTAGCCAAAAGTACTTCGCAAAATAAAGTAAAAACTATCTCCTGAGTTTACTGTTAAAAAGTGCTTATTTTAAAACTGTTATTTCATGGATTTACTTAACACATTTAGAAAATTACAGTTTTCTCGCCTACAAACACAAAACATTTTCATTACTTTTTGTAAATACACACTAGGGACACATAATACACACATGAAATGCAATCATTGAGAAATATTTTGCTAAAATTAGTCATAAATGCAATTTCGTTAGTTTGCCATGAAACAGACCATATGCAGTCTATTTTTGATTTCGATTTGAAAGTGAGTTGGTGACAATTAAGTATTTTGTGTTCCAAACGTTCAGTTCTTGGATAAAAAATAAGATTTTATTTTTCAATAGAGGAATGTGAAAGACAAGAAAAACTTTCTTATTCATAAATTTTTTTTGGGTATATGTTAAGGAACGACTGGTTTCTAGCAAGTTGTAACGGGTTAGATTACAGATTTTGTAAAGAGAGCAGAAGATACACAAACTTTAAATGCATAAAAAAGTTCCGAAATGAAGATGATATTGTTAAAGAAAAAAAAACATTCTTGTTTTAATAAAACAGTGGTAAGAAAGATATAATTATTAAATGAATGTTATATTGACTGTATACTTTTTCTTTCTTTTGTTTTATGTATATTGTTTTTTAGGGTCTTAAGTCTATATTCTTTCTTTATATTTCGTGTTGTTAATATCCTAATAAAAATTAAGTTTCTTATATGGAATTAAAGAAAGCTATTTATTTTTAATTGGTTTTGGAACATAACTCTCCTTTTTATATTGGCTCCAGGACTCATATAAAACGGTTTCACACAATACGGTGTTTTTCAGGAACCTATCTACCATGTTATAGGAGAGATACCTGTACTATACTGCAAATTCTTGATTCTCAATGTTATTTCTTAATAATTTCTGGATTTATTTAAATTACCTTCACTTCATCTTTATCATATATCACAAATTCACATAATCACAAATTTCATAATTATATAAATTATTGTATAGATTTTAATTCATTTGCAAAATATATACATATAAAGCAGTTGTTTTTCATATGATTCAAGTAATAATAGCATGACTAGATTTCCTTCTGAAAATACCTTAATAATAATAGCCAAAGTAAAGTAAAAACATTACATGTTTTTTTTTTCAAATATTGTAGGACTCCAACTTATGCAGTTAATCTGTCCCAAAAATTTTCATGTAAGTGAAACTATAAATCCAACAATGCTTAAATTCAATATATGTATGAGTGCATTAGTAAATGGAATGGCTAAATGAAATTTATGAGTATACTTTAAGCATAAGATAATTTAAAACCATAAGTGATATTTTTTTAAAAAAGTAAATTGTTTAATGAATTTTTTTATTTGTATTTTATGGAAATTCAGCACAAATAAAAAGATTTAGGCATTCATATATCTTTGAAATCACATAATTTGTTATTTGACAAATAAATAGATATTATTTTACAGTGAAATACAAAAAATTCTGCATGTTTTTATATAGTTCTGAAGATGGCAATTAACTGAAAGTATTTTGAGAATAAAAAAAAAAGTATTAATTGAATTTACTGATATAAAGTGCTTTATTTAAAGTTATTATTTAATAAATAGATAGGATACAAAAGAATAAACATCAACTAAAGCCCTAACTAACTGCTCAAAACAATAATACCAATAAATAGCACTCAAAAACCATTGTACATAAAAAATTAATTTAATGTATCATTTTCAATCATATAAACAATCATCATCATCACCAAAAACAGAATGATAAGGAATATGGATCATTAGTTTATTTTCAAATGCACATATTGCTTCAAATGCTCAAAAGAATACAAATATTTAAAATTATATTCTTTCCAATAATATACAAATTACTAATATGTTTTAAATATAAAAGTATACATGCTAAATACTTTACATTAATGAGTTTATAATAACTATATTAGTTAATTTTCAGAGTGCATATAACCTTATCAACTAAAATTAATAAAATAAAATTAAGTAGCCATGAAGGATGCTTAATACATTAGGTATAGAATCAACAGCTTCCAGTTTTCTTTAAGATGTCATGCAGTAGAAATATCTACACTTGTCTGTCCATTAATGACATTTTATATTGTTCTCTTTGTATTATTTCTATTGATTCTAACAGTAAGCCTTCTTTTAGATTACTACAAGATCTCCATTCAACCCACATTTTATGTTCATAGCACCTTTCCACTACCAATATTCTTAGACTAGCATTTCTAATGTTGGCTTTGTACTCTTGAATCCTTTCAAGTTCCTTGTAGTTAGCCCTATATATTCTTCTTACCTATTAAGATTGTCATTGGACATAGGCAATATTAACCTTTAACGCTCTAAAAGTAAAAAAATTAACGTTCTTTAACGATCCAAATTCACATTCCTAAACTTCACAATTCACAACAATCAAACAATGCATTACATTGTATGAACACACACATTCTACCAAAACTTATTAATGCTGAATGATTCACACCACAAATAGAACACGAAATGGAACAGACACCAGAAATAACATCCATTGACGACAACACATTGCCCATTAACAACACTGACACAGACCTAATAAATAAACTCACTGACACGGAGGAAACATTAACCAAATTCACAATGAAATCCCACCCAACATCCACGCATTCCTAAACTTCACAATTCACAACAATGCATTACATTGTATGAACACACACATTCTACCAAAACTTATTAATGCTGAAACAATACTCATAGAAATACACATGCTTATTTATTCAGCTGCTGTCATTGTTACTACACACCTAGGTCTTAAAACACTTCCAAATCAACTGGGCACAAACAAACACCACCACTTAAAATCTGCCTGGCAAAAATGACTCGAAAAACAAATAATCGAAATCAGAACAGAACTAGGTAGACTCACTCAATACACAAAAAACAACACATCCACAAAACTTATGAAATCTATTAGAAAGATTTTTAGAAAACTAAAACACACACATTAAAGAATACAGACACATTAAAACAAACTTGCAGCAAAATTACAATGCTTGAAACGATACAAAACCAGCATAGTTATTAGAAAGATTTTCAGAAAACTAAAACACACACATTAAAACAAACTTGCAGCAAAATTACAATGCTTGAAACGATACAAAACCAGCATAGAACATAAACAAGACAACATACTATTCGCAAACAATGAAAAGATATTCTACAGAAACAAACACTAAAGATCCTAGACAAACACAAAACAGTGAAATACCAATACAACAATCACTCACTAGCTTCTAGTCTATCCTGTGGGCAGTCCCGGTTATACACACACACAAACACACACACACACACCTACACACACACACAAACACACACACAAAGCCAGCTGGATCACAGAAGAGCAGACACAAACACTAAACGTACCCAAAATGCACTTTACCACCATTACTGCTGAAGAACTCACAAACACAATAAAATGCATACACAACTGGAAAACCCCTGGTGTAGATGGCATCCAGAATTTCTGGTACAAACATTTTATTTGTTTTCATAACTAACTAGACAAAACTCACATATGGGTCAATCCACATCAAGGGGACCAGGGGTCCCCACTCGACCATCTCCAAATTTGATGAAACTTGGTATGAAGGTTCTATATGATCTTTGATGGTTGTATCCCAAGTTTCAGTTCAGTATCTTCAGTGGTTGAATTTTTAGGGGCTTTGAAAGAGAAGCCATTCACCTTCGTGTCGCGTACGAATGTGCAAAAGTGTCAAGTTTGCTAGGCTTTTTTAAAAGTTCTAGCAAACATTTATTTGTTTGCTTTAATATATATGGACAACTTTTTATGCTGAATCCAACCATGGCAAAATTTATGGATTTAACTGCATTGTAGTATAGTTACAGACATCAAAAGTTACTAAAAAATTCGTCGCATGATTCCGAGAGCTAAAGTTTGATGGGTTACTGTTCCATTTCAAATGAAA